>BQNB010008440.1:0-89949 GCA_026074375.1 Tanacetum coccineum
ATGAAGAAAATGTGAAAAGTATAGACTATGATGACGTTTTGACCTTTTGATATGAGTTAGTTTGCGTAAATCACAGGTTATGAGTAAATAATAGCTGCGATTGAAGTAGTTTAGATAAGATTATAGACTAGTATATTGAACTAGAGTCAATTATTTAAGTTTCTTAAGAGTATCTTCGCGCATGTAAATTATTAAGAGTATCTTTGCCATGTTTAGTAAGTCTATCTTCACACGTGAAAAGTTTAGTAAGACTATCTTCACGCATGAAAAGTTTAGTAAGTAAGACTATTTTCACGCGTGAAAAGTTTAGTAAGAGTATCTTCGCGTGTCAAAATATAGGAGATGTTTTTCTTCGCGAGTGAAAAGTTTACTACGAGTATCTTCGCGCGTGAACTTTTTATTTTTGGGGTGATGGAGAAGCCCTTTCTGTATCTGATTTTTTTTAAGGGAAATAAGTTGATGGAACTTTTGGAAAAGCACAAATATGGGATGGCAAAATCGGCGGGTCAGATGGGTTGGGTAACGGGTTGGAGCGAGTAACATAGCTGGTTTTGAGATGACAGGCATGTCATTCATTTGATATTAAATAGTAAGAAGTTTGTGTTTTGTCCAGGTTAACTCTCAGCTCATCCTTTCCTATACTTCTCCTGTATCATGAATTTGATGACTCGGCCCAATTGTCTCAGGTACCTTGTTTAATTTAGCATCATGGAAGGTTCCACATCATTTGCATTACAGGTTTGCAGGAAGAAAAATGTAATGGCAATGGAAAAACCGAGCAGAAGGCGACAGTGGTTGCTGGCAATGCAGGTGTAGAGGCCTGAGACCTGTATTTTTTTTATTTTGGTAAGGCCCATATATTGACACTGAACTTTTTTGTTGCCATAAATGTTAGTACTATGCTGGTGTGCTGTAACTTTTGTCTTGTTTTGTAGATTGGAGTCGTTAATCTTTTGATCTCCGAACAACTCGTAAAGATACCCGTATGGTCCCTCATCTCATGTTAGGACAGTAAGTATTGATTAAAGCTCATTTGCCTGACTTAATTGATAGCAATCTCTTTAGTGTCACCAAGACTCTAATGTTTAAAATTATTATAGCTATGAAATAGTAAACGGAGTTAGATTGTAGGAGAAAATGATTTAACGATAACTAACTGATACCGAAGATGTGTTCCATTTGATAACTTTCATATCATACATGCCATGCTCATATTTTTTTCACTTTTTTGCTTCATTAAAAACCTCATGATCCAGTTGGATTTTCAGTTATTATTGCTTTTATTGTTATTTATTATATATTTGTTTTAATTTTAATTTATTTTTTATATTTAATATTCTTAAATTATTATTTAATTTTTTATTAAATAGTATTATTTTTATTTATATTAATTATATTTTAATTTATATTTGTGTTTTTAATACTAAATATAGTTAGTTTATATTTATAATTTATATTTTAATATTTTTTATTATTTTAGTTTATTTATTATATTTTTCTTTTTTTTTTAATTATATTTTAATTTTTGTATATTTTTTTATTTAAAGTTTTTAATATTATTATTTTTAAATTTTATTTTAATGTAATTATTTAATGTATTAATATTTTTCATTATGATTATTTATTTTAAATTTTTTGATTTTATTATATTTTTATTTTAATGAATTTTATTTTTTTAAAATTTTTATTTTGTATTATTGATTTTTTTTATAATTGAGAATACTTTTTATTTTTTAATATATTTTTTAACTTTTGAATTATTATTTTTATTTTTTTTTTTATTATATTTTTGTGATTTATACGATTTTTTAAATTTGATTTTTTTATTAAAAAAATTATTTAATATTTTTTTTTTATTATTAATTTTTATATTTTTTTATTCTTAAATTTATATAGTTTTAATTATTTTCTTTTTATAATTAAAATGATTATGAATTAGATTTATATTTTAATTTTTTTGTAGTTACAACGCTTGTTTTTATTAATTAGATTAGAAGATTTAAGTTTACAATATGAAATTTAAGTATTATGGGTTATAGTTTTATCAATATAAATTGTTTTTGGATTTAATTTAACAATACTGACTTTAAATTATATGAGTTTTATTATTTTTTTATATTAATTATTATATAGATTTTATCTATATGGTTATATTTTTTACTAATATACCCGCATAAAAAACAATAACAAAACATAATACACCCAAAAACAAAAAAAACCAAAAAAAAAAAACACAACAGAAACATAAAAACAAATAACAGCAACCCCACAATATTAAACAAACACAACAGAGCAAACATATAAAATACCCAAATATACCAAATAAAAAAACACCCATAAACTACCACCAACCCCCTTCAATCAACCAACAAAAAAAGATACTAACACAACACTAAAACACCACAAAACAT
Source organism: Tanacetum coccineum (assembly GCA_026074375.1). Lineage (NCBI taxonomy): Eukaryota > Viridiplantae > Streptophyta > Magnoliopsida > Asterales > Asteraceae > Tanacetum > Tanacetum coccineum. The sequence goes on from BQNB010008440.1 coordinate 2,412, forward strand.
AATAAAACAAGTAGAAAAACGCCAAACAGGACAACGAATTAAACCTACAACCAAAAAACAAACATAAAATTAGAACAACCTAAAACCACTAAATTAACAAAACCACCAACCCAAATAGCACCTGCCAAATCCAAACAAACCAACCCAAAAAAAAAAAAACAAAAATAACCCTAAAGCACACCAACCAAACACACACAAAAACCAAACCAACAACCCCCAAACAAAACAAAAATAATAAACTAAAAAAAAAAAAACGACGAAGAGCAAAAACCCTAAAAAACATCACACATCAAACAATCAAAACCAAAAACAAACACAAAAATTCAACCACCAAAACCAAATAGCAAAACCTAAAAAAAACACTAAGAAAAGCAAAACAAAAACCAGAACTCACATCAACAAACAAAACCAACCCAAAACAAACCCAAAAAACCAGCCAAACACAATAACACCCAAACCTAAAAAAAAAAACACAAACCACCCCAACCCCAACAAACAATCCGACCACTACCTAACGCCAAAATACACCGACAAAAAAACAAAATACATATCACATAACATAAAAAACAAATAACCTATACTATAAGACAAACTCCATCACATCAATAAACCATAAAAACAAACCACCACACCACCCCGACAACTCAATCACAAATCTCCTACACAACCCACAAAACAACCCAAGAAAAAAACTAACAACAGAGAATCAAGAACTTAACATACCCAACAAACAAAAACAAAACCAAAAAAAACAAAAAACAACAAAACCCACAACAACAACACCAAGAAGAAATCAAAATTACAAAAACCCAAATAAACAAACAAGCAAAAATACAAAACAAGAAGACTAATCAACACCACAAACAACCGAAAAAACAACCCGAACCAAAGACCAAGCAGCCTCCAAAACCCAACACAAAAAACAAAAACCCCAACAAAAACCAAAAAATAAAAAACGCAAAACCAGACACAAACGAAAAAAAATACAAGACAAAAAAAAAAAACACCCCCAAACCACAAAAAATTAAACAAAATACCGTAGAAACCGTCTAATCCGGAAGAAAACTAACTACAAATAACAGAACAAACACACACAAAACAAGAAAACACCAGAACCCCAAAAAACCATCAAGATCAAAAAAAAACACCAAATAAACAACCAACACCAAATAAAATCCAATCACCAACAACATAATATAATCTACAACCAAACACCAGCCACTTCAACAAATAACAAAATCAAGCCACCCGAACAAAAAGACATTAACAAGAATCTAAAAAAAACCAGCCACAAACCACGACAAAAAAGACAAACAAAAAAATACCAAATAAACAACACACAAGCAACGGAAAAACATCTCCAAAAAAAAAAAACAAAACAAACAAGACCATAAACTCTACACAATAATCAAACCAAACGTATCACTCATCTAAACATCAAATCATAACAAAACTCCGCACAAACTAAAAACATAACAATCCAACAACCATCATAAACATTAAATCTAAATCCCCACAACCATCCGTACAAACAAAATAAACTACCACGAAAATATTACCTCTTCAAAGACAAAAACTTTCTCTGTCTAAGTATTTTTATAAAATACACATAAATTTTGATTAGGTGGGTTTGAATCTAAATTATACAAAAAAAAAAACAAAAAAAAAAATTAACCCGATACAAAACAAAAAACAGAAACCACCGAACCCCACTCCATACAATAAATATTACGCAATTTTTGTTTTGTCCCAGATTACACACAGCACATCCTAACCTATACTACACCAAATCAAGAAATAAGATGACTCTGGCCAATTCTCTCATTATCCCCCCCCCCCCCTCCCCCCCCCCTTATAAAATTAGACATCAAGAAAGTTTTCCAATCAATTGCATAAAGGTTTGCAGAAGAAAAAATGTAATGGCAATGGAAAAACCGAGCAGAAGGCGACAGTGGTTGCTGGCAATGCAGGTGCAGAGGCCTGAGACCTGTTTTTTTTTTGTAAGGCCCATATATTGACACTGAACTTTTTTGTTGCCATAAATGTTAGTACTATGTTGGTGTGTTGTACCTTTTGTCTTGTTTTGTAGATTGGAGTCGTTAATCTTTTAATCTCCAAACAACTCGTAAAGTATACCCGTATGGCCCTACTCTCATTTTAGATAATGTTAGGAAAGTAAGTATTGATTAAAGCTCGTTTGCCTGACTTAATTGATAGCAATCTCTTTAGTGTCACCGAGACTCTAATGTTTAAAATTATTATAGCTATGAAATAGTAAACGGAGTTAGATTGTAGGAGAAAATGATTTAACGATAACTAACTGATACCAAAGCTGTGTTCCATTTGATAACTTTCATATCATATATGCCATGCTCATATTTTTCACTTTTTTGCTTCATTAAAAACCTCATGATCCAGTTGGATTTTTAGTAAAACAATAGTGAATGCATCATCATGTCCATGATCTATGGGGAAGTAACTGCATGCCTTGAAATAACATGAATCCAAATGTTTCGCTTATATCTTCAAAAATTGTATGCCTTCTGGTACATCGTCAGGTAATGTTATAACCTCGTAGCTGCATCTTGTGTACACCAAGAATCATGGTCATCTGATGTTAGAATGAGGAATCTACTATGACTCGAACTAATATGTTGTTGTTGTCATGAAAATTTGCATATTTCAAAATTGCATTATAAAGCTAAAGCAATTTGATCTTATAAAAGTTTGTTAGATGATAGATTCACAATTTCGCATGGAGACTGATGTTATTCAATTATTCGTGTTAGTTTATGTTAAATCTTTATTTTGTTTGTACCACCAAATGGTCCCATTGAATAAACATGTAGAAAGCAACAAACTTATATGTTAATGACTCGTTCTGTGCTTAAAAAAAGTTTTGTGAATATGTTACTTTTTTCTCTTAAGTACGTGTCTATCGATCGTCTGATAAACCTTACCCATTGCTCTTTCGTCCTATGTCAGTTGTCTTAAAGTGAGTGAGCTAGCATAATTTCCAGTTAGACTTGTTATGGGTTTTTGCCTAATTACTTGCTGATAAGCTGACTTGGGTTCAGATGTATATTCCTATAATATTTAAGTTGGAAATGATACTAGAAGCAATACTTTACAGAATTTTAAGTAATATATGAGTTTGTCCCGGTGTTATAGTATAGGATGGTCATCTCTGCACCCATCGTCTGGATTTGTATCTTGTTTTTGTTGGGATATGTCCATATCATAAATAAATATACGGTCGAAAATATGTGAGCCTATGGGGCACACGCGTTTACACAGAGAATACATTTATTAATGTAATTAATATATTTATACTATATTAATTATATTAATATGTTTTACGAAATAATTAAATGGTCGAACTAAAGGAGTACAAGGAAGGAAAGTGTCGATTTATGAAACTTGAGGAGGTGTTCTAATCTAACTTGGAGAACAAGTTTAAAAGACTATATAAATACCTCATTCTTCATAAATTAGTCGAGAGATATAAAAAAACCAAAAATATACGATCTGTTTTGATTCCTTCCTTGTTTCAGTCAAACATCAAAAGTTGTCTTATTGGCTAATCAACCACATGCATGTCTATACATGCCAAACCATGCATACGTAGTTATGCATAAAAAGGAAAGTTATTTGATTAATAGTATTCCTTATCACCTTGTTTATTGCGATCGGAGTAAAGAAAACTTTTAAGTTTTTGTTACGATTGATTTTAAGATATAAACAAGAATAATGTGTTCGATTGTTTTATTCGTGAAGGAAGGACTAGCATCCTAGCGTATCTCAGTGACGTGTAGTGTATGCACACCATAGAGATTATCTACTTTGGTAACTTGAGCGATTTTCGCGTTGTATTATTTATTATACACACGCGTATATTCAAGACGGTGTATTCATTAATTGCTAAAAGGTACGCGTTCTTGATCCCTTTGTTAATTATAAGTTCTATACGTGTTTAATAATCCGCTACGTACTCGTAATCTTTAATGGTTAATAGTTGTAAAAACCCAACAGTGGCATCACGAGCCATCGTATAGAATTTGTAGTTACAAAGTAATAAAATTTGACAAATTAGGATTCTTGATTAATTTTTTAAGCCCTTTGGGCGTTTTATGCATAAAGATTCGATCTTTGTGCATCAAGATTCAATCTTTATTGATTATAAAATTAATTAGACGAATTCTAGGTTGTATGAAATTTTATGGATAAAACTTGATGCGTTTAATTGTTAATTGATCAGTTTTATGTTTAAAATTAATTGTTAATTCGGCATCCATGATAAATACATGCAATTTATCATGGAGAGATATGTGATATAAATCTTGTTAATTGTTAAAAGGGTTTTATGCAAATATGATGATCAAGAATTAAAACATAGACATTAAATTTATGTGGTTTCGATCCACGACTTTAAAAGCTAGGGAAGACCTTAGCTATGTCTTTATGGGGCCTAAAGGTTGTTTTAAATTTTATGTGCTATGTGGTATATATTTGTATATGGCTTACGCAATCGATTTTGTCGATGAATGTGGCCGGAGTTTATAGGACGAAGGAGCCTTATATGAATATGTGCATGTTTTAATTATTAGATAATTAGGATCATATTTAATGTTTGCATGCCTTAATTGTTAAGTGTGTTTAAATAAATGTTATTTAGTTTAGTTAATGTTTATATGTTTTATTTTAAGTTCTTGACTTGTGAGAAAATAAAAGGGTTTTTCGGAAAACAAACATAAACATGACTAATGATTATCGAAATAAGATTTATTATGGACTATCTAATGCAAAAAGTCAAAAGTGGATTCGGCTTACATCCGATATAAAATCTTCCATGACTAGACTAGCATTTTATAGTTTGTAATGTATTCTTTAAATTAAAGTTTTAATTTTTATCAATGACGTAATTTGCAAAAGTACTATATAGTTGCAAGGACAAGGTTCGGGGAGACTCATCAAGACTTCGGTCTTGTAGACACCATTACCCTATAATACCTGACTACGTTGTAGTTTCCTTACCTTGCATACTATGTAGGAAGTCGCGAATGGTCTAGGGTTTGAATGATTTTTAATCATTCTTTAATCTTTTCCCGCGATAAAAGGCAAATCTTTATATTTAAAGATACGTTGAATCGTCAATTTTAAGGTCTCACTATTTATGTATAAGATACGATGATAATAGGTGATACCGTAATAATAACTTAATTGAGAATAAAGTTTTTATTAAAATCTATGATACGAAGATGTATGCATGCTTCTTCGTACATATTTGACACGTCAAATAAAATACCCTTTTTCAACTAAGTTGTTGCCATCCAATTTGTAAAAACACTTGTAGATTGCTCTTTACTATGCGTGAGACGTGTGTAGATTTGCAGTCTCAAGGTGATTATACGCTTTTCCGTGAGACGGTGAGTGTTACATAATCACAGTTTTTGATTGGACGACTTAGCGTTGTTGTGGTTAGACCTATTAACACGCGGCATAGATGGGATGAAACATGCTTACTAGATATTATTGTAATAAAGTAAGTCCCATATGGTTTAGGAGTTACAAATGTTGTGAATTATCAATCGTTGATTACCTTTTGAATACATCATCACTAGCAGATCAACTGATGTGGTGGTGGTATGTCAAGTAGGATCCTAACCTTAGAAAATTAATTGTTTATTTGAATAAACATGGGTAGTTAATTTTCTTCAAGGAGTATTATCGAAAATACTAAAATTGAATTTTGCGATTCTATTAATAGTATTAATGCAACGATAAAACCGTAAACAATGGTTTGTTTCTTTATCAAAGAAGTCAAACCGAGACTCCTTTCCTTGTAAGGAACATGGAGACTCATTCCTAATATTTTTCTTGCTCTGGAAAGTTATAATAAGAACGTAGGAATTGTCCTAATGTAATCAAACTCATAGCAAGCTTAAAAGTTAAGTATATTGCATGACTTATATTTTCATATAGATTTCATGGTGAATATTTTGAAAGATATAAGACATATAGATAACTAGAGAATATGTTCTTAAAGCTATCAAATGGTAACATCTTAATGTATGAGTTCTTGATTAGGAAATACGCAACTAGGATAATGTATCTAGTTGTTTGTCTTAATCAAATTAAGGAGGAAATTGCATGCTTAATTTTCAAGTTAATCAATAGCATTGATGGATAGTCTCTCATCTACATAGTAAAACTTTTGAAATCTAAGTAAATGTTACTAATTAAGATTTCAAAGAGAGTTGGAAAATACATAGATCACTGTTTGTTTTCACTGGTTATGGAACACTTTCAATGTTGTCAAATCCAGTGGGAGCATCGCGATTTATTTCTGAACAAGACATTCATGTGATGCTGTCAAATTCAGTGGGAGCTACAAGGTTTTAATCTTGGTAGTAACCTAGATTATTTCTTGCTTATCTTGAAATAATATATACTTTTTCGACTATAGACACTCATGGTTTATTATACAAAGTGGTTCTATATCTACTTGTAAAGCTAATATCTATGACACTATCATATTGTCCACATAAACAAACGAATGTCGTGTTGATTGACTACTTGTATGATGTTGTGCCATGCACAAGTGGGAGAAATCTTTATTGTGTGCAAGGAACAACACATGACAAAAATAATATGATTAAAAGTTCTCTTGACCGTAAGGTAAGAAACAATATGTCGAGATATGAATTAAAGACTACTTCAAGTAAAATGTTTATGTGTTTTTGGAATGTCCATAATAATGAAGTAATCTTAATTTATAATCTACTTCAAGTAAAAGGTTTATGTGCTCTTGGAATGTCACAAATAATGAAGTAATCTTGATTAACTTGAAATTACTACTGAAGCCAATAGTTGGTGTTCAGAATTACTTTAGTTAAATATGTTTATGTTTATTGTAAATTAATAAACACTAAGTCTGTTAATTGTTAAAAGATTTATAACATAAAGTAAGTTATATCTTCTGGCTATGACATGGACAAAAGTCCTTGAATTGTTCAAAGGAAAAATAATGTATAGTTAACATAGATAGAGTTCTTGAACTAGTTAAAGCCGTATACATTATTGTATGCAAATAGGTTTTTAAATATTATCTATTCAATTTGGTTTGACACAATTGATAAGTATGTGACCTAAAGAGTATTAAGTTATTTAAAAGATTGTGATAAAGTATCACAATAAAATTACTCATAGAATATCACATATTTATGGTATGTTTAGAGTGTTGAATCAAATTTTTTGGAATTATTTGATTTTGATAATTTAAATATTTTATCTTCGAATCTGTCAAGGTTTGAAATTGAGTATGTCTTATATATACTCGATAAGACTCTAACCTAGACCTAAAGGTTAATAACATATCTAAATTGTGTAAAAAGTCTTATGAAGAGGATATTAACAAACTAGATTTCAGCAACTATCTAATGTATCTTGTAAGTCCCCAAAAGATACAAATTATTGTTACTCTACAAGCTAAGTAATTATAGAAGAGTCTTTAATTACAAAAAGTGAGTGGGAGCGTTTTAGATCTTAAAGAGATAAAAAATACAAAATACATAACCTTCTTAAAAACACTAGTGAATATCATACTGAGGCTTTACAAGTAAATGTTACATGTAAATGTTAAACCTCATAATGATATAATTCTCGTTCATAGATCCGTAAGGATACCTCAAATACTTGATTGATAAATGTTATTTCAATATTGAGGAATATGAGTCACATGATCATGGGAACCTGTTAAAGATGCATTATTGAATTTTGAATTTGGTATCATGGTGAAACCATTAATATGCATTGTTGAATTTTGAATTTGATAAATGACTCAAACTATGAATGTTAAGATGCTGTCCACAAAGATAATCAATTTAAAACTTGATGTCCACAAGATAATCAATTTTGGAACTTGATTGATCTTTAACTAAACAGTTAGACTGTAAAGTTAGAATGAGTTTTAAAAGAGAAGAAAAACCCAAGTGGTTATGTTCTTGGTTTCAAACTCATAAGGGCAATGTTGTACACATACATAATGCATACATTATGATAGGATTTTAATCATACTCAAGCAATTGATTGTGATTAAATATTCTTTCTATGTGCATTAATTATATAAAGATGGTTGATTGTCATACTAGTGTTCATATAGATGAAATATGACAATAGAATTTAAAACTCTTCCTTGAATGATTGCTTTTGCGAGGACGGTTAGTAATCAAAGGAGTTTATGAATTCATATAATCTTTATAAAGTGTACAAACAGCAAGAATTCAAGTATGGATCATTGCAAGCATCTAGGAGAATAATCTTATGTTTATTGTTAAATAAAGATAACTCCTGAGAATTTCTAAAAGCTAGTGGGAGTATTATGTTCAGGTTCCTTTCACCTGAAAGATTTAGGAAATTAAATATACAACCTTGAAATATATGTTCATTGCTATGAACATATGCGGTATATAAATCTAACACAATTTGACATACCATTTAGAAAGTCTCAATGGATGCATATCTTTGATAAGATGGAACATGAATGAAATCTTGAGTTAGACTAAAGGATTCGTTATGTACATCATATTGTGTAGAGAAATAGTTGTATCATGCATGAATGCAAGATGATTTGACAACATTGGTATTTAGTTGAAAGTTATTAGATAATTATAAAATTGAATATTTTAATGGAATATGTTTGGAATTGGAATTCTTCTTAGATTATGAATTTGTCCAGAGTAATAAAATTCTAAGGATATATGTTGCAACAATTTGTTGTGCAATAAGAATAAACCAATGAACTTGGAGTTCATGAGGTGCCAAACATTATTAAGAGAATATTCATCGTTTACGGATTTTAAAAGCATGGGGTTGTTTGTGTACACGGATGCTAAATCAAATTGAGATGACACTCAATACTAGTCATGGTATGATTTCATTTTTGATGATGACCATGTGGACTAATTGTGCTCGACTGAGAGCATAGTTGCATTATACATTAAAGAACAAGAATGCTTTACAGTTTTGGAAGCTGTGGAAGATGATTGTGTCAATAGTTGATGTTACACACCTTATGAGATATAGTGTGTCGAGATATTTGAATATATATGAACAAACAATCATCATACATATTCAAGAACTTCACTTATTGAATTCTTGAAATAAGTATTCTCAAAATTCCTAAAGATCAAATCTAGTTGAAATTATGAAATCTAAGCCTTGTCAACAAGTACGATTGTCGTATCTTGAGGCATGATTTGTCAACTAGAATTATCATGCATTTGATCTATTTAGTATTTGGATAAGGGATATTAAGACAATTTTATTAATGATAATGATACGTGGTATGTGGTTATATTTAATAAAAATTGTGTCCTATATTTGCATGTTTAATCCGTGAATAATATTTTTTTTATTCTAAATTAGTCCGTTGTCGATTAACAATATGGGAATATTGTTAAACTAAGACAATTCTGAGTGATTGGTGATATTGGAGATATTTGATATTGGTGATATTAAGGATAAGTCCACCAAACTCACATGATATTCATAAGATGAATATTGGATTTCCCCAACTAACAAGATTATCACTTTATGGATCGGCGTCATTAAGTGAATCTTATAAGTGATTTTAATTTACTAAATCCTTAGACTTGAGATGCAAATAGGTTTAGCATATGTGGATATTTCTTCTTGATATAGTTTAAGTTGTCCTGAATAAGGTAACTAATAAGGGCTATGTCAGAATGGTTTATGCTACATGATGACTGGACACTTGTAGTCAATATAGAATTTGTTCCTTCAATAGTTGAAGTATGATGCCACTGGGCCCCTCGTAGGGTTAATCAGATGTATGTGTGGCCGCACCAAAAAACTCAGGAAGATATGTCTCAATGATTTTTGGTAATCTTGATTAATTATATATATGAGAAACAAAATCGTTAAATAATGGAATAACTTTGATCCATATCCATTTTTAACACGGTATCGGAAACAAAAGGATTATAAATACTTAAATCATTTAACTGTGACTTTACGAAAGTACACTCAGGTATTTCTGGGAACATTGGCGTGTTGCTAGACGCTTACCAATGTTGTTATATTTATTTGTGACATGTCCAAGTGGGAGCTGTTGGGATATGTCCATATCATAAATAAATATACGGCTGGAAATATGTGAGCCTATGGGGGCACACACGTATACACAGAGGATACGTTTATTAATGTAATTAATATATTTATATTATATTAATTATATTATGTTAGCCTCAATTTATTGAGTCGAACAAGGAAGCTCGGTCACTCTACGATGGAGCTTCGGTCTTTAATTAGTTTAACTTGTGAGGAGACTTGGTAGTATCGGGAAAACCAAACCCGTGAGGGTGTGGTTTTGTGACCGGTCACGATACAAGGGAATATATGAAGGGTCCGAATGTCGATTTATGAAATTTGAGGAGGTGTTTGAGTATGACTTGGGTGACCAAGTTACATGGGGCTTTATATAAACTTCTGTCATTCGACATTGATGGGGGGATTAGATGATAAAAGTTATTCCAAAAAGTCATGGCAGATACATAATTTCTATTCCCTAATATTGATCACAACGAAACACTTGTCATATGAAACAATATGCATGGTTTCATGGATAACCATACGCATACCATGCATGTTAAAAGGTCATGCACATGCATAGTATGTAGATGTCTTTTCCTTGTGTGTTGATAGTCAACAGAAAGCAACAAAGGTTTTTTTTTGTTGTTCGACAATATTGAAAATCAAGAACAATAGTGTTCGATTGTTTTATCGTGAAGCAAAGACTAGCATCCTAACGTATCTCGGTGACGTGTAGTGTATGCACACCATAGAGGTTATCTACTTTGATAACTTTATTAGTTTGCGTGGTATTCTATTTATACACACGCGTATATTCAAGAAGGTGGTTTCATTTATTGCTAAAAGGTACACAATTCTTGATCCCTTTGTTAATTACATATTCTATACGTGTTTATGTTTTCCGCTGCGTACTCGTGATCTTTAATAGTTAATAGTTGTAAAAACCCTAAAAACCCAACAGAAGTATGCATTCAAAGAGACAAAATGACTATTACAAGTGATTATGAAAAGTAAAACCAGTAATACTTATAGATGGGAATAACATATGTGCTGCAGCACTTGACATATGTTTTTCTTAACCAATTTTCTATCTATAAGCCCCCTTTGTACGTAGCGACCATGTAAAATTCCACAATCATAGCGGCACATTGACTCTTAGAGTTTATGTTATATCATATCATGTTCATGCTGTTTAAGAATCTTTGTGGACAACTATTCTTAGAGTTGACGCTGAAGAGATATGGTCAGATATCTTCGGGCCCATGTAAAGTAATGGATGCAGTGGCGGAACTAGGTATTATAAGAGGCATCAGGTTTTTTTTAAGTGATGGATCCAGTCCTCTATTTATTAAAATTTGTTACATGGTGCTTACCGAGGCACAAGAGTTTTAGGACAGAGGTGCTGTTTTTTGAAACCAAAGTCACATGTTATGCTGTCGTTGGTATGTGTGTAAGCTTCTTGAATGCTACAAAATTTAATGGACACACTTTACCCCTCTCGAGTCTTGAATGTTGATTAGTATAATTTCTTAATTATCTTTTACGGAGTATTTAACAAGTTCATCTTTATTTTGCATAACAATGGATTCATTTTTTGAAAACAAATGTGTTCTTATGAATACCTTTCACTATGACAAAATTCTCATCAACATTCTTATTTACTAGTTTGTTGCATAAACAATAATCAAGGTTAAGTAATAAACAAAGCGGATTTTTTTTTACTCAAATGATACTTTTACTCGTGCAGTAAAAGCATCTGCACAATAATCAAGGTCACTAAAAAAATGCAACTTAAACTATTAATACAATCATCAATTAAAGGATTACTAATGTTTTGTTTTGAGGGTTAACATTGGGCAGAAAAAATACGATACTCTGTTATCTTTCTTTTCGTCAATCTTTTAAATTAAATTGTTCTTTTCATTGTCATGCACTCATGCAGGCAGACAATATATGATATAATATGCTGTATTTCATATGTGTGTTTGCACTCGTATCCATCATCAGTATTCATTCAAAATTCAGTCACTGTATATGCTGTGCGGTTATTCACTTCTTGTGGACGATACACACGTAAGAATATGCTTAATATAATAATATCTTTAGTAATCTGCTTAATACTTTTAGTTTGATCTGTCTTAATTCTGCCCTCTATACGTAATATTGAAAAGTAACATCCTAACTTTACTTTTACCATGCTTAACTTTTATTGTTGTCATACTCCCTTCGTCTCATAATAAGTGCCCATATTATTATTTTGGGATGTCCCAAAGTAAGTGCTCACTTTGTAGTTCAACCAAAGTAAGTGAGATTTCACGAAATTTGTGCATTTTGAAAGTAGACAGTTCATTATTATGTGTGAGAGGGAGGGAGGGAGGGAGTATATCATCCGGTTCATTATTATTACTTGTATTTTCATTAACATCACATCATCTCATGCTTAGCCAAAACAGAAGAAAGCATTGGGGATAACACTGCCAAAAGTTTGTGTTTGCTCTTGTCAACCTCTCCCAATCTCTTTAATGTATTTCGAAATGTAAAATATTAGTATTAGCAAGCATTGGCAAGAGTAAAGTGTCAAAGAAACAGCCACATGACCAAACGCATGTAATAGATTCATCACCATGAGTCTGGACCGCTCAACATACGACATTCATACTTATTTCTTTTTATTTACTTAGTTAATTTCGACTCCAGAAACTAAATCATTGTACGTGATGCCACGCAAAACATACTTTTGACAAGGGGACTCTACAAGATCAGATACACACACAGTACACCTCAAAAGAACCAGCTACTCTTTGTTTCATCATACAATTGTTGCTAGCCTTGATATTTATTCTACTTTGCACATAAAGCATCGTCCAGTCGTTTTGATTGCCATGACATCCCTCTCAGCTGAATGGATCTGACTTGGAGTGTGCTTGAAAACTACAGAACTCCTTAGGACTTGAGCTTTATGTTTGTGATTATGTAGTACTCTGTATCTACACTATGCATCATTGTAAAGTTCCATGTGATCAGAAAACATAAAAGGGAGACTACAAACTCAAACAATATTTCTGAAGGACAGAAACGCAAGAACTCACATTTTAACGCACAAAATTGAATTGTGTATTTATCCTACTTTTGTAAAGCATGGAAAAAATAACTCCCTGCTATTCCTTTTCCTTTACTGCTTTTGTGTTCTCTATAGATTCCATTGCTTCTTCAAATGATTTCTGCAGATATAAATATGGAATGGTTAATGTCACCCTATACTGCCTCTGCTCCCACATGAATGATAGCATCACCATTCCTCCAAAAAGATCATTCATTTTCTCACATTACATAAGCATACAAGCGCAGCCATACGATACAAAAATTAAATTAATGCTAAAGAAAAAATTGTTTATCAAGTCATTTTAAGAACTAATCAAGACCGACCATATGAAGGAATACAGTAACAACGTTTTTGTCATATGCAATAGATCAACATGTTAATTCGTTTTAAGTAAATTTTATGAAACAAAGCTGCAAAGGACAAGTAACAGACACCTGAATTCTGCATCTTCCATGTTGTATCTCTACCCATTTCAACAACCGCTAGACCACTTATTAAAGCCCTACAAATAAATGTCTATATCAGAAGATCATCACTTGGGAAAACACAAGTTTAAGCATACCAGTTAAGTTATGATCAACATCACGCAAACTTTAACGATTTTGTAATTGACATAACAGATATGCAGTAGTAACTATATGTTAGATATCCGTTTTGCACTTACAAGTATAAGCCAGGCTTCGTAACTACGTTCCTATGAAATAAAACATTCTGGACTTGGTTTCAACTTTCAAGTCCTATGTTAGTTTCACCTCCTCAATGAGTCAATGTTACTCTATCCTTGATTACAAATCTCTGAGTTGTGATTTGTGAACCTTCTTTTAGTCTTGTTATTTATCCTCCCGTCACATTTGCAGGAAATAACAGTTCTTTTATTTCCATTTGGTTTCGTATCTTATAGAAACGATTATAGACCATAAAGGGATTTCTATGTTCAATTCGTTAATTTTCAATATATAAAACTCCGTATGTCCCAATAAATAGCAAAACTTTCCGCTTTGGGTTGTGTCAAAAGATGCACAACATTTTCCTTTCTACATGAATCCAAGTCTAACTCAATTGTAAGCCATGGTTTTATATGTGGTTGATTCAAAGTTCACCATCTAAGTTTACATCTTCACGAAAACTATAAATTTTAGTAATTTCCCGCAATATATGTCCTTGATATGATAAACTTTTCCCAATATCACATTAATTTCAAAGTTTAAACTTTTGTCAAACTTAAATGATTATGAAGAACTTAATGAGCATACATTTCTTTCAAACTCAATTTAGACGGACATCCCATATTATTACAGGGTCTTAAACTAGTTTATATTAATACTGTAGTAAAGCCCACCAATATAGATCATATATATTTTATATATATTTATAGTATTTATTAGTTAAGATCAAATAAGAAGTTTCTTTAAAATAAGAAGGATAAGAAGTAACTATAACCGCATATCCGAGATGCATCGACTTAAATTTAGATGTTTAGATAGATGCATTATAATGCATCATAATGTGTTTTTTAGCTTTTTTTTCTAATTAGATGATATACGTATTTTAGAGTTGCATTTCTTGAGGATTTTTTAATTTTTTCGGTCTTCTACTGTGCCAAAATCTTGGAAAGTCAATGTTCACATTCTACCACTTGCATATTATCTTTGCGAAAATCTTTGGGTGTGCATCTAGTTGAAATAGTAATGCATCTAACGTAAAGTCGGTTGCATCTCTATTGGTGTGGTTTTAGTCACTTATCTACCCACTTCTTATTTTAATTCTACTTTAAATGGATCCCTACTATATATATATATATATATATATATATTTATATATATATATAATATATATATATATATATTTAATGAAGCCGGGATCGATTTGATGAAGTTTTTATTTTGAGAAGGGAAGATTGAGAAGGTTTTCAAATAATTGGTAAGATTTTTAACTTTGGATTCATGTTTTTCATTTAGGGTCAATTGAATATTTTTAAATTTTATTTCTTTTAATAAAAAACTTAATTTTTTAATGTGATTTAGTATTCAAAATGTGTAAAAAAAATTAGATCAATGTTAAAAAAATATCTCCATTTTTGCGATAAAGTACTAAATCTTCTATTAACAAATTTAAGGAAATCATTACTTATAACTTGATTTTTAGCTTTGATTTGTGATCAACATTTTGTTGGATTTATAGATTTGTTTTAAATATTTTGAATGATCGTTTATTGTGAATCAAATCAAAAAAATATGAATAATTTGCTCAAACGAAGATTTCTCAATCTTCTAAAATAAAATGAAAAATTTTTCATTTTACGATTACCGGAGCTATATTTTATTTCCCTATATAAAATTAATAAATGTGGTTAAATCCAACCCTAGTTGTTTATCATAAGGAGGAGGACGATGCCAAGCTTCCCACTTTGATGTTTCATACACAACTAACATACTTCCTAGGCTTCGGTGAAATCTCTAAATCCGTTTTTAAGAAGCGTTTTAAATCAATGGCACTCTCATTTCTTAAAGTCCCGGAATCTTTGCAAAAATGCATCTCAACCGGCCCGTCGTCGTTCGTAACCAATTCGTAATGATCATCTAAACCACCAAAAAATTTCTCAAGATATCTAGCGGAAGGAAAAAACTCAAGTGATTTTTGCCACCATCGATTGTGAAACGCTTGATGTTGGGGCATTCCCGCCCCTTTTCCGTTTAAAGTCAGGGGGTTGGAAGCGGGCGCCGCGACGGGCCACGCGGTTTCGGCCGGGCTCTGTGCGTACGGGCCGCGCCGCGCAGCGGGCCGGGCGTGGCCGGGGGGGGCGCGTCGCCGCGCGGGACGGGCCGGCGGGCGCGCCGGGGGCCGGGCCGGGACGGGACGGGGGGCCCGGCCCCGGGGGACCGGAGCGGCTGTTGGGCGCGGGGCGGGACTGTCCTGAGGTACGGCGATGTGCGGGGGGCCGGCCACCCGCCGCCGGCGCGCCGGGGGGCCCCACAAACGGCGCGCGCGCCTCGGCGGCCGGCGGACGGCCGGGTCCGGCCGCATCCCGGCGGCGCGCCGCGGCCCAGGCCAGGCCCGCCGGTCGCCCGGGGCCCGCGTTTTTATTTTCGCGTCGGACGCGGCTCGGCCTCGCCGCAACGCCCCGCCGCCGGCCGCAAAGGGGGGCCCCGAGCCCGCCGACGCGCACGACGCGCGGCCCCCGCTCCAGTACCGGCGGGCGCGGCGGCGCTACAGGACGGGACGCCGCCGAGGGGCCCGCCCGCTCCACCGGCGGCGTACCAACGGCTTCCGGCGGCGCGTGGGGGGCGCGCGTGCGCGGCGCGGGGCGGCTACGGCCACCCGGGCCGCCCGCGCGGGCCGACGTACGCGCGGGGGGAAGGACCGGGCGGGCCCGGCGGCGCCGCGCGCCGGCGGCGGGAGGGGGCGCGTTCCGCTGGGCGCGTGCCCGGCCGCGCGACGCGGGTACCACGCAGCCAAACGCCGGCTGCCGGATCCGCCGGCGGCGCGGCGCGGCGGCTGGCGCGGGGGGCGGCATCGCGGCGACGGACAGGGCGTTGCGGGCGCGCGTCCGTTACGGGCGGGCGTCGCGCGTGCGGGCCGCCGCCCCAGTCCGCGGGGTGGGCGGACCCGGCGGACGCCCCGGACGGCTCGGGCCGCGTAGCTCCCGCGGCGCCGCGGGGCGCGGGTGCCTCCCGGGGGGGGGGGGCACCCGCCCGCGCGCGCGGGGCACCTGCGTTTCCCGCCCCGGGGCGCGGTCGGCCCGGTGCGCCGGCGCGCGCGCAGGGGGCGGGGGGCGGGACGGCGGACGCCGAGCGCGTGTCGCGCGGACCGCGCGGGGTCGGCGGGCCGCGCGGGGGGGGCGGGGGGCCCCACACGGGGGCGGGGCGGCTCCAGCGACGGGGCCAGCGGGTCGGGCGCGCCACTGCTGGCCACGGCGGCCCGCGGCTCCCGCGGGCGGGGCTTGGCGCCACTGCCGGAGTTGACCCCCCGGGACGGTGCGGCCGCGACGCCCGCCCCCCGGCGGGCGGTACGAGTGCCGTCCGGGAGCAGGGCGTTACCACGCGGCGCCGCACGCGGCGGGGCGGCCGCCCGGGGCCCCGGGCACAACCAGGCCGCGCGTTTGCCCCGCGGGCCGGCGCCGGGTCGGCCCGGCGCCGCGGCGGGGGCGTCAGGCGGCGGGGCGCGTTTACGGGTTTTTAACGGCGCGTCGGAGTGCGCGCCGGCCCGTGGCGTGGGGCGGGAGACACCCGCGGACCGCATCTGCCGGCGGGGCACGGGTACGGAGGTGCGGGGAGGGCGGGGTCCGCTCCACCGGCTTCCGGCGAGCCCAACGCCCCTCGCGGGGGCGTGTACTGGCGCGGGGGGGGGGCGTTCCAGACGGGACGGCGCGGTCGGGGGGCGCGCGGGGGGCGGGGGGCCGCCGCGGCGGGTCTGGCGTGACGGCCGTAGTCGGGCGCGCCGGAGCGGCGGACGGCTCGGGGGCGGCGGCCGGTTCGGCGCACGCAGGTCGGGGCGCCAGTCGGCTTTAACGCCCGCGGCACGGGGGCGTGGCGTGGTGCGGGGGGGGCCCGCCGTGGGCGCGGTGGACGGGTGCCGGTCCGGCGTTACCGCCCTCCCCTTACCTCGCGGCGCCTCCGCAGGACGCCCCCGCACAACCGGGGAAAACGAGCGGATCACGGGCCCGGCGGGGCCCGCACCCTCCGGCGGTCCGGCACCCATTCCTCGGGCCGCGGCTTCGCCACGCGGGGGCCCCTTCGGACCGCGGACCGGGGCAGGACGGCCCGGTCGCAAGCGGGTTCACGCTCCCTCGGCGGCCGCGGCGCATTGACCGCGCCGGGGGCCACCGAGGGGCCCCACGACGGTCGGGGGTCCGGACGCGGTGCCGCGGGGGCGGGCGGCCGGCTATGGTGGCACGGTTATTTTACCGGGCGCCGGGGCGCGGAACGTTCCTCGCCACCGGGGGGCGTGCCGCCACGGGCGGGGCCACGCCGCGCTGCGGGGACGCCCCCGGGGCCGGGCGACCGATACCGTCCCGCCGCCACGCCGCACGACGCGCCCCCGGCCACCGACCAAACACGGCGCCGCCGCCGGGACGGGCTGCACGGGGGGCGCGCGCTCCTCACGCCGGCTCGGGGCGGAGCAGGACGTCGCGGGACTACCCGGGGGGCGCTCAGCGCGGGCCCGCCTCACGCGGGCGGCTCCCCGCGCGCGCACGACCCCCGGACGCGGTGGCGGCGGGGCCTTCTCGCGCGGCGCTCGGGGGCCCGCCCGCCTCGGGTCGCGGCACGGCACGGGACGGCTGCGCGCGCGCGCGCCCGCGTCGGCTGGGCCCGAGCACGCGTCCTGCGGCTGTCGCGCGCGGCGGGGGGCACTCGGGACACGGTCGGGGGGGGCCCCGGGGCACTCAACCGGTCGCGGTGGCGAGGTCCGCCCGCGGCTCCGACGGGCGGTGGGCGGCGGGGGCGCCCCCCCGGGGCGGGACCCCCCGCCCGGGCTTCGTCCCGACGGGGGGCTTACCCGGAACCGGCCTCCGCGGGCGGCCGTCCGCCCGCCGGGGCGCGCGCTCCCCCCGTTACAGGGCGGCCCACGGACTGGAAGAGCCGGGGGGCCCCCCGCGGGCGGGGCGACGGGTCTCGCCCGGCGGGCTCGGGCCCGGGGCCCCCGACGCGTGGGCGCACGCGGGGCCCGGTCGCCGGCCACGGGCACCCGGGGCCTCTCGGCGCGGGTTAAGGCACCGGGGGCCCCGGCTCTCCGACCGCCAGCCGGCCGCGGGTCCAGCGGCGTGCGGCGGCGGGCGCCCGGCCGTACGGGGCCGCGGCAACGCGGCTCGGGGGGCGCGCGGGGCCGCCGGCCGCCCGCACGAGCAGCGGGGGGGACCCGGCGAGGCCGGGGACGGAGCGCGCGGGCCGGGCGGCCAGTCGCACTTAGGGGGGGCGGGCCCGTCGCGGATCCCCGGCTCTTCCCACGCGCAGGCCACCCGGGCGGGCCGTCTGGCCGGCCGGCGTTGGGTCCACCGACGCGTCGCCGCCCAACCGGAGCTCGGCGGACGCGCCGCGCTCCCGGCGCTTCGGCACTCAGCGGGCGTAGGCCGGCGCCGGCGTAAGCCGCCCGCCCAACGTCCGCCCCGCCCCCCCCACCGGCCCCACGCGGGGGCGCGTCCCCTCCTGGGGCGCGGCGGGCCTCCGAGCGGGGCGGGCACCCGCCCGCCGGGCGTTTCCGGCCCGCCCGGGACCAGCGGCGCGGTCGCGTTACCCCGCCGGGGTCGCGGTCGGCGCCGGGGTGCTCCCCACGTCGCTCCGCCTGCTCCTGGCGCGCCGTGCTCGCCGGTCCCCCCCGGCTCGCCCTTCGCGTACGGCGCCTCGGCGCGGCCCGCCCGGCTCACCCACGCGATCCCAGAGAGACCTCACCTCCCTGATCCGCGAAGCGTGTCACGTTCCGCTATTACGATCACGCGTTCGGCCGGGCCCTCGGTGGCGCAGCGCCACGCATACCCGTCCTCGGGTCGGCCACTGCAAGCCCGCCAACTCCCACCACTGCGGCCGGCATCGGTCTTCCGCCGCGTTGTAACCCGCCCACGATACGGTGCACGTCGCACGTTCCCGCCCGCGCCCCCCACCTACGTCGCCGGCCTCCTCCGGACGCCGGCACCGCGGCGCGCGATTCGACACTCGGCCCGGCCTCGGCCGACCTTCGGACGCGTACTGTGGGACGCGACCACCCACGCGCGAGCCTTTTTAACCGCTCCCGCGGCGTGGCCCGTTCGGCGGGCCCCATCCCCCCGGGACCGGTAACCGGCGGTCGCCCCACGGCGGCCTGACCGCGCGCCCACGGCTCCGCCCGCGGGCCACGCCTTTAAAGTCCCGAATCTTTGCCAACATGCATCTCAACCGCGTAACCAACGATGATCATCAAAACCACCAAAAATTTCTCAAGATATCTAGCGAAGGACCAAGTGAATTTTGCACCATCGATTGTGAAACGCTTGAAGTTGGGGCATCCCGCCCTTTTCCGTTTAAAGTCAGGGGACGCGTACGGGTTAAATCATCTTGTAATGGACTCGTATGCTTATTCCTTAAGAATGATGATATTGTGTGGGATCTTTTATTATGGAATCCTTTGACGAATGACTATAAGATATTGGCTAAAACGGATATTAACAAGAAATTACTTTATCTTTGGGGAACAGTATTTGAGCTGTATTACAACTCTTGTGAGGCAGACTCCAAGCTTGTATGTGTAACATATAATCACGATGTTTACATATACCATTGAAAACCGACTCATGGAGAAAGGTCAACTCATACGACACATGTCAAGGTATACCCGACTTGATTTCATCTAGTGTGAGGCCAAAAACTTTTATATCTGATGTGAGGCGAAGTACTTGTTTGAATGAAAATCTTTATCTTTTAGAAAGGTTTTGCAGCACATATTTAATTACTAAGTTTGACACAAAGACTGAAAAGTTCACGCAGATAGCAACTCCCTTCACGGGAGGCGAATTCTGGTCTGGTCCCATGGTACAAGGAGGCTGCATTCACTTGTATGTGAAAAGTCAATATTCTTGTAAAAGCCCTATCGAGTTATGGATGATGAAGAGAGATGGAGAGTGGATGAAGGTTTCAACTTACAAGGACAAGCTGTATGATAAAAATGCCTATCTGGAGCCACTGCACTTGATGAGGGATGGAACTTGGCTCATGAGGTCAGAAAGCACTCACGATCTATACAAAGTAAAGAAGAATAAAGGCGAGACATGTGAAAATACCCTCAAAGGTATTGAAGCACCAAGACACATCCAGACTTTTTTGTCACCCAATCAGTATATGAATTGAAGTTCATATATAGCATCACCAGCCATTGTACTCTGTTATGTTTATCTTTCTTTTCGAATGATATAATAAATCAATGCATGTTGGTTTCATATGTCTGTTTGCACTCGAATCCATCATCATGCATTCATTCAAAATTCAGTCGCTGTATATATCATTCACTTGTTATGGGTTGTTACACGGTACACACATAATAATTTGCTTTTATTGTAGTCATATAAATCATCCAGTTAGGCAATTCGTATACGATTACTTGTGTTACATTAGCACTTGGATTCTTGGCTACCTTGAAGGGCCTCTCACCATCGGTTTTGCCAACATCTCATCATCCCATGCTTAGCCATACATATGTACCCCATTTATAGTCAAGCGTTAAGTTGCACAACAAAAGAAAGTATTGGGGATAACATTACCAAAACTGTGTTTGCTCTTGTCAACCTCTCTCCCGATCTCTTTCATGTATTTCAAAGTGTAAAATATTACTCCGTAGTATTAGCAAGTATTGGCAAGAGTGAAGTGTCAAAGAAACAACCACATGACCAGGTGCATATTAATAGATTCATCACCAGCGTCTCAACCATGAGTCTGTCTGCTCAACATACAACATTCATACTTACACAACAACGATACCCAATCCCGCCAGGCAGGGTATGGGATACAACATTCATACTTATTTCTTTATATATACTTAGTTAATTTCGACTCCAGAAACTAAATCATCGTACATGATGCCACACAGAACATACTCTTTGTTTCATCATACAATTGTTGCCGGCCTTGATATTTATTCCCTTTGTACATAAAGCATCGTCCAGTCGTTTTGATTGCGATGAACTCCCTCTCAGCTGATTGGATCTGGAGTGTGCTTTGAAAACTACAGAACTCCTTTGGACTCGAGCTTTATGTTTGTGATTATGTACTAATACTCTCTATCTACACTCTGCATCATTGTAAAGCTGCATGTGATCAGAAAACATAAAAGGGAGACTATAAACTCAAACAATATTTCTTTTTTTGGGTAAAGGGTTAAACTCGAACAATATTTCTAAAGGACAGAAACACAAGAACTCACATTGTAACGCACAATTGAATTGTGTATTTATCCTACTTTTGTAAGGCACAGAAAAAATAACTCCCTGTTATTCCTTTTCCTTAACTGCTTTTGTGTTCTCTATAGATTCCATTGCTTCTTCAAATGATTTCTGCAGATATAAATATGGAATGGTTAATGTCACTCTATACTGCCTCTGCTCCCACATGAATAATAGCATCACCGATCCTCCAAAAAGATCATTCATTTTCTCACATTACATAAGCATACAAGCGCGAAGCCATACGATACAAAAATTTAATTAATGCTGAAGAAAAAAATGTTTATCAAGTCATTTTAAGAACTAATCCAAGGTATGTTGTCAATTTAACCATCGGTTTAGATCATTGCAATTCAAAGTACCTATTCCACTTAGGGAATGTTCCAGCCACCAGTTCGATGACTGACCATATGAAGGACTACAGTAACAATACGAATGATAAACGTTTTTTGACTTTTTGTCATATGCAATAGATCAACATGTTAAAATTTGCAATTTAAGTAAATTTTATGAAACAAAGCTGCAAAGGACAAGTAACATACACCTGGATTCTGCATCTTCCATATTTTATCTCTACCCATTTCAACAACCGCTAGACCACTTATTAAAGCCCTGCAAATAAGTGTCTATCAGATAATCATCACTTGGGAAAACAAGTTTAAGCATACCAGTTAAGTTATGATCAACATCATGCAAACTTTAACGATTTTGAAGTTGACAGAACAGATATGCAGTAGTAACTCTATGTTAGATGCACTTTATATGCAACTTTACTCGAGTTTAATTGGATTAGTTTCCAATTTACACTTACAAGCATAGGTCTGACTTCGAAACTACATTCCTATAAAATTAACATCCTGGATTTGTTTCAACTTCCTATTTAAGTTTCACCTCCTGATGTTACTTTATCCTTGATTACAAATCTTTGTGTTTTGACTCTTCTTGTAGTTTTGTTATAAATCCTATCCGTTACATCTGTGTTCTTATGCTAGAAACAACAGTTATCTTATGTTCCATTTGGTTTTGTATCTAATAGAAACGATTATAGACCACAAAAGGGATTACTATGTTTAATTAAATATTTTTCAATACATACTCCTTACCTCCCAATAAAAAGCAAAACTTTCAGCTTTGGGTTGTTTCAAAAGAAATAGAACATTTTCCTTTCTAAAGGATTCCAATTCTTAGTTTGTACTTGTTACTACTCATTAGCAAACCAATACAATATAATTTTGACCCTGATTGTGGTCCAAAAGATTTCGCTAATGTGTCTTACTAAGGAGGATCCTTAGGCAGATGATTGTTAGTTAAAGACTCATATTAAACTGCTTAGGCAAATGCTCTATATTGACGGGACAGAGGATGTTCTTTGTGACAAATATCATATGTTGGCAAATGGCAGGAGGTTGTAATCTCATACAGTATTACCCGCACCTAATGTTTTATATTATATTTAACGTCTAAAAATGCTAAATAGACCCTTTAATAGCTCTCTGATAGAGTCCAGTGATAAAGTTTCCGAGTATATATATACAAACTACTCTGTTTGTGGAAGTACTGAGCTAGCAAGTCATCGTTTCCATATTAGTATTGAAGCTGAGTTCTATACTTCTATATCCATATATGCCAGACCCATTGAAGAAACAAAATATCTGGCGTCACTAATGATGATTAAGTACAATGTTACACCCCTCGTAAATCGTTAGGCAAATAGACGGTTCGTTGGTACAAACAAAAAAGATATTTATTCCAACCACTTTTACTCAGAATGGCATGTCTTCCTATAATTTCCATCTCGTTACTGTATGCTTAAAAAATGATCTATAATTTTAAGAGCCAAATAATCTTTTTAAGCAAACAAGAATTGGCCTCAACAAAGCTAAATATCCATAAGGTGTTTGGGATTGCTTATTAATTTGGCTTAATTACCTGCTTATGGAAATATGAGATAACCTATTCAAAACAATCTACTTGACACAGAAATAATCAAACATAACGCACTTTGAATCAGTAATCCCAAACAGCTTCAAAACTGCTCATTTCCTATTATCAAAACACAATCTTCATAAGCAATCCCAAACACCACGTAAACAATACATATCATCTAAATTATATATGCAAATAATTTAACAAACATAATAATAACAAAGTTCAGAAAGACGATATGTGAGTTGCCCGGATCAAACAAAAAGGATTAATGTACACGGAAGTTACTAAACTTTGCGTTGTTGACATAATCTGAACTTATAAAAAACACAACAATTAGGTCGCTGAACTTATAAAACATGACATTTAGGTTACTTAGCTTAACTTATCAAAAAATATGCGTTCGCGTCACCCATAATTAACACTCTGAAACTATTGAATAGTGATCTAAATGTCATTTCGTTTGAGTTCACTAACTTGCGTGTATATTAACCCCAATGTGGAATACTAAATAATCTCACTATCTAAATTTGAAAAACTAATAAAGTTGGAAAGAATACCCAGCAAACGCAACATTGAGCAGAAACGCCCTACTATTAATATACCCCATCGCAATTTCGAATCGCGAAACACTCGGTCTCTTACGCCCATAATAATAATCATAACCACCACTTGATGAACTTTTTTTCCTATTGTCATAAGTATACCCATAATTACCATAACCCCCATTATTCCCATGGTTAAAGGTTGAATTATAATGAGCACGTTTACGATCATCAACTAAAACCTCGTAAGCTTCAGATGCTTGTTTGAATCTTAGAGTGGCAGTGTCTTTTACGGATTTAGGTGAAGATGAGTGTTTGTCTGGGTGGAATTTCTTGGCTATGGCTCTAAATGCTTCTTTTATTTCCTCTTTTGTTGCGTTTGTGTTTAGGCCTAGGATTTTGTAGTAATCCATTGTTGTTGTTGTTGTTGGGTTGTTTGTGTGTTTGGAGGTGAGATTGAAGTTGTGTTTGACATGTGAAAGAGGAGGTTAGTTTGGTTTGGTTTGGTGGTCGGGAATAAGATCTCGTGGCTTGGTTACCACCATGTTTTGATGTTTCAAGGGGTGTTTGGTTTTGAAATACATTTTCGGTGTGACGCAAAATGTTGCTTAGGAATCTTTTATTTTTGTAAACTAGTTTGGCGTTCGTGTATAACTGCGGTGATAAATATAACTTATTATAAATACATAAATACAGTGAGTAGTGTTTTTTAAGGATATGGTAAGCTAACGTAGTTTTGTATAAGTTCTTTTCTAAGGTCATCTCATTTTTTTTTAATTTATTGATGAGTTTGACAATCGAATTAAAATGTTTATATATAAATTCAAGATTTTTAAGCTGAGCTTAAACTTTACTCGAGCCAGCTCAAGCCTGAATAATTAAAGCTCGTCAAGCTATCCAGCAAAGCTCAAGCCTACCTTATAACCTTCGAGTCAAGCTCAAGCCCTATCAAACTTGAGCTCGGCTTGCCTCAATTACACCTCTACCTCCAGCCATCAAACCAAAATTTCATAAACAAACTCTTCATTTTATACAAGGTTATGCACACTTATTTATTTTTTGATCCTTTAATCCTACAATGGATTGATAGACACCACGTATAAAACGGTGATATAAAGTAAAACAATATGTATTTCAAGATAAACAAATCAAGGATAATTGATTAAATCAAGAGTGGTAGCCAACTACTTCGTTGGTAGCGTGTTCGGTGGTGGGATCCGCCCCTCTTATCACTATTTACAATCCGAAGATGGTGATAGTGGGTGTGGCGGCGGCATAACTCGCCAGAAAAACTTGCTCACATGTTAAAAAAATGATGATGAAGAAATAGATAATAGTGATGTTTTTTAAAAGTAAATTACACTGTGCGTTCTTGTGGTTTACGTTGATCCTAGCCTAACGTCCTTTGACTAAAAAAATGTATCGTTCGTCCTTAAGTGGCAAGCGTTTTCTGTCATTTGTCCCTAACTCTAACGGCCCTCAATAACGCTTATTAAGTCATCTCAATGAGGGCATTTTGGTCTTTTGAATTTTCCACTACCTTAACCTTTCACTTAGAGGTGGCAAAATAGGTGGGTCGGTCGGGTTTGGGTCGTAGGTCTAGATGGTCTTCTAGAAACATGGGTTTAAATGGGTCGGGTCTAGATGAGTCGGGTCTGAATGAGTTGGGTTTCCACGTCTATATGGGGTTTGGTAACTTTTAAGAAAATAAGTTTTTAAGAAAAAGTCAAAGATGTTATATGTACTAACCAAAGTGATTCATTATTCGTTTTTGTCCGTTTTCTTAGGTTTAAACCATTTATATAGAAAAAGATATAATACATTTAAACCATTTAGATAATAATGCATACCATAATCAATTAATCATAACATAAAATCTCATATTTATCAAACTAACAAAAAGAGGGAAAGCCGGTTTGCATTTAATTTTGGGGCCGACCCATGCCCGACCCGCGCCATAAATAAGGGAAGCCGGGTTGCATTTAATTTTTGGGCCGACCCGTGCCCGACTCTACTCCATCGTCCTTTTGACCGTCCTTTTGATACACGTATATCATACGTGTCTGTTTATGTGTTTCTCTTTGATGTTAACGAAACACGTCTTTGTCTTTGATGTTAACGAAAAACACACACTAAACACACTCTCTTAATCCTTTCTCTCTTTCTCTGGCTTTCCCTATTATTGTTAGTTTGATAAATGGTATATTGGGTGTTCACGGTTGTTGATGTTACTGTATGATTACATACGATGATTCTTTTGTTGGTGGGGTTAGTAATTTTTTTTCGAATTAAGGTTTTCTTGATATATTCTATTAATTAGGGTTATGCTTACTGGGGTTGGGCTTTTGGTGATTGTTGGATGATTTTTTTGTGGGGTTGTTACGATTGTTGTTACTTCTTAGGGTTACTGTTTTTTTATTTCGAGTTAAGATTTTCTTGATCTATTCTATTAATTAGGGTTATGGTTACTGGGTTGCTGGATGCTTTTTTTGGGGGGTTGTTACGATTGTTGTTACTTCTTGGGGTCACTAATTCTTTAGCCTTTGTTGGGGTGATAAATTTTGGAGAAACTTGGTTTACCTGTTTATACCGATAGGAGAGGTGGGCGAATGCAGCCGAGGTTATCCACATCTTGGTAGGGCAAATAATTGGATTTGCAGCCATGGCGGTTCACCCTTCTGTTTAGCTACAGATGGCGGGTCGGGGTCTGTATGTGTATCTAAACTGAATAGAGGGTTAAGTGGGTCGAGAGGGTAAATGATTAGATTTGGTGCTTGTTGGGGTTTTGGTGATTGTTGGATGTTTTTTCTGCAGGGCTGTTACGATTGTTGTTACTTCTGGGGTTACTAATTCTTTAGCAGTTTGTGGAATGCTGTGTTAGGGGTGATAAAGCTATAGATAACGGGTTGGGGTCTGCTGTGTTGGGGGTGATAAAATTTGGGAAAACTTGGTTTACCTATTTATATCGATAGGAGAGTGGAAGAATGGTAGAGTGTGAGACTCCGTCGCCTCAGCAAACTCCATGGTATGGCAATGCAGTCAACGTTGTCCGCATCTTGGCGGGGCAAATAATTGGATTTGCAGCCATGGCGGCTCACCCGTCTGTTTAGCTACAGATGACGGGTCGGGCTCCGTGTGTGTATCTGATCTCAATAGAGGGTTAAGTGGGTCGAGAGGGGCGGATGATTAGATGTTAGTATTATTCTACATATCGTGTTGCTGTGTTGGGGCGATAAATGTTGGGAAAACTTGGTTTGCCTGTTTATATGGATACGAGAGTAGAAGGATGGTAGAGTGCGAGGCTCCTTCGCCTCAGCAACCTCCGTAAGCATAGTTCTGTGTAAAGGTTCTGATGTTCATGGCCAGATATTGTAGGTAGTTGTTTGAGATTTTCAAAACTGGCAAGTTTCGTTGTTTTTGTTGTTCTTCGATAACTGCCTAGAGTATTTACTCTTGAAGTTAGCCTTTTGGAAAAATGGATGCAGTGTGCTTAGAACTGTTTATATTTCTTTGATTGCTGACCCGAGCATTTATTATGCCTACCCGACTCGACCGTCCTTTTGATACACGTATATCATACGTGTCTGT
This sequence comes from Tanacetum coccineum, assembly GCA_026074375.1. Lineage (NCBI taxonomy): Eukaryota > Viridiplantae > Streptophyta > Magnoliopsida > Asterales > Asteraceae > Tanacetum > Tanacetum coccineum. The sequence continues at coordinate 30,589 of BQNB010008440.1, forward strand.
TTCTATCGTTGTCTTTGATGTTGGCGGAAAACATCTCTTTCTTTGGCTTTCCCTATTAATGTTAGTTTTATAAATGGTATGTTGGGCGGTCATGGTTACCTTGGTGTGGCAACTTAGAGGGGATGCAGCCATGACAGATTGGTTCTTTTGTGAATACATGATGGGTTTGGGAACACAAGCAACAAAATTACAAGTGGCGATTATGTTAACGGTGGTTGTCATATAGTCGTTTTGTTTTAAGGATGCGATAAGGGTTTTTCATTCTCACACGCGTTCAAATATAGAAGAAGGATTCTAATTAAATACGCGTGAGAGTGATAAAATCCTTATCATTAGACGGATAGGCGGGTTGGGGTCTGTGTGTATATCTGAGATTAATAAAGGGTTAGTTATTGCTGTTTTGGCGACACGGAGGGTATTTAAACAAATGCAACCGCCGTTTGCATTGATGGTGTTGTGAATAAATATTGGCGATTTTGACTGTCAACGACGATGATGAGTTTAAACATGTTGGATTACGGATGTAATCGTCCCTATCTTTGGCGGGGAAACCTGTTAGATTTGCAGCCATGGTGGATGCATCCAGTTTTCTAATTTATAATTTGTATGAGCCTTTACCGACTGTATATTGCCCGTAGACGACACATGTTAGCCTTTTTTCGGCATACTTTCATTTGTGTTTTCATGTATTACTTATTTATTACGCTTACCGCTAATTCGCAAACACATGAAAGCATTATTTCGTATTCAAGCGTTTGGTGTCGCATAAAGAGGGAAAGCCAGGTTGCATTAATTTACTGAACCGACACGGCATAACAGGTTCATGAACCATCTTTTAGGCCAGCTGGTGTGTCACTCATGTGTTTCATGCACAAGCACGTTTCACGTTGGTGAGGCATCAACTGGTCTCATAGAGGTTTCATATGTAATTTTGTTGGTATATTAAGTCTCATTAGATGCTTTTGGTTGTTGTCCAATAGAAGTTATCATGCATAGACTATCATTAAACGGCGATGTTGACAATGAGTATTATATGACTTGGCTCGGCTACCAGTTTGGTACGCAGCTGTCATATACATTCACGTCATGCTCTTGCCTGAGCTAGACAGTTTCATGATCTGATGAGACGATTTTTGGCAGATGTCCAAGAGACTGTTGGATATGTGTAACAGTAAATACATGTTGCCATTAAATGCCGCTACTTACAATGAGCATTCTATGACTAGGCTTGGCTACCTGTTTGGTATATAGCCATCATAGACATGTTGATTGCACCCACGGTGTTGTGTATAACTATTGGTGATATTCGCTATCAACGGTGATGATGAATTTAAACAGGTTAGATCAGTGTTGCAATCATCCATATCTTGGCGGGGCAAACTGTCAGGTTTGCAGCCATGGCGGATGCATCCAGTTTTCTAATTTATAATATGTTTGAGCCTTTACCGGCTGTATATTGCCCATAGACAAAACAAGTCAATCGCTTTTGTCGTATGCTTCCTTTAATGTTTTTCTGTGTTACATATTTCTTACGCCTAACGCTAACTTGCAGATAACATTAATCGCTTGACCCGATACGAGCCGATGGCTTTGCTTCCTAAATGGTGCGGAAAGTGGAAGGATGGTAGAGTGTGTGAGTCACTCGGTTTACCACTAAATACTTTAGGTAGTTGTTTGAGATTTTCGAAACCGACAAATTTTGTTTCTTTCGTTATTCTCGAACAACTGCCTAGAGTGTTTAGTCTTGAACCTAGGCTTTTGTAAAAATGGGTGATATTGGTCCTCTATAAGTTTTAATTGCTTTCCAATAATTATAGGGTTACCTTATCATCACTAAGTGACCTGTTTATTGCATGATACACATGTGTAACCTGCTTTTGAATATTGTTAAGTCGTATCTGCGAATATCGCAGTGTGATGTTAGCCAGTGTTATTGCTGCTGATTATGTGTTTTATGTTGCCTGTGTTGTTTATGTCTGCTAATTTTGTGTTTTGTGATCTATGTGGGGAGTTGTTGCTGAAAAATATTATTTATGTCTGATTATTTTGCGTTGCATAAGCGGGTTTCATTAAATGCAGACCCGACCCGTGTTGCATTAAATGTTATTCCGACCTGGCCTGGATACCCACTTGGGCCTCCATTCATATCAGATAATACACAGTGGCTCCGACCCGCCTAACCTTTCGTTCACCTATCCTCTATAACTCTCAATGCTTTCCACTACTTATATAGCACTAAGTGTTGTGTTGATTGCATGTTAGCCATGTGTTAACCACTTTTGCGTTTTGTTACGTCTAGATATTATATGTATTTTCTGTGTTTATTTTGGGGTTGTTTCATCATTATTCAGATCGGCTTGGGAGTTCTGGTTTGGTTTTGCTTAGTTGTATGCTTGATGTTATGAATTTTATCGCCTACGAAAGGCGATGATGAACTTATGTTTTTAATGTATGGTTTTTGTTAACATCAGCGACAAAGAGAAAAACATACACGTATGGTATTCGTGTATCAAAAGGGCGGTCAGCGCAGGCCAGTCGTTGTAGACCGCTCGACCTTTGTATATGTACAAAGCACCGGGTAACAACTCTACATACACAGATATATGAACGATTGTTGGACATGTGTATCAGTAACTATATGCTATCATTAAACGGCTATGATAACAATGAGCAGTCTATCACTTGACATGGCTACCACTTTAGTATGCAGCCGTTATAGACATCCACATCACGCTCTTACCTGAGCTAAACGGTTTCATGACCTGACAAAATAATTTTCTAAGCCTTACTCCATCGAGCATTCCTAGCGTCGGTGTTAGAAGCCAACAACACCCGTTTGTTGAACAAAATTGCATTTGTTTCATTGTAGGCTTCTTACTCGGCGCTAGAGATGTTATGTAGGGTGTGCTAGGGGTTTTGCTACTTTCACGCGCACCTACTATGTAGAAACCAGTCTACATTTTGGCATAGGTGACAGTCGCAAAATCCTTAGCCTATATGTGAATATGACGTAGACCTAAGCCATTTGTCCATCGTTCTTACAGAAAATTGAAAATAATTCATCTAATGTTCGACATGTTAATTGCTTATGTTGGTGCAGGTCGGTGTTTTCTTATACTCGGACGACTTTCAAAGCTGTCAAGCAAAGCCTCGAGCAGTAAAGATGATATCTTTATTATTACAGTAGCGAATCCGCATGTTTTGTAGTTATAAACACGTGTATGTTATCATACAAATAAGTGAACTCATTGTTAATCATATATAGATTTATTCATTTATGTATATTCGTTAGTTTTTTATATTCATCATTATTCAATATACCTTGAAGTCAGATTCATTATACATTCGTTTTCTACATTGGTTTTCAATATTGGTAATGACATCTTTGAAAACGACGCCCGTTAATCGTCCCGCAGCGGAGCGCGGGTATACATACTCGTTTCTACTATGAAACAAGTCTTGACTATAATCACATTTTCACATGTAAACTTGCAATTCATGTTTATCATGGAATTTAATTATGTAATCTCATTAAATTAAATCACATCAATAACATAAATCATATTGTTTATTTACATGTTCACAACACATTTATTATCTATATACATAATTAATTATTATTTCAAACAATAACATAAACAATATGACACGCATCAAACAAAAGTTATCAGTTTATTGTTTATCTTACATGTTCATAACATATTTATCATTTATGCATAATCACATATTACCATAAATAATACTTCGTCAGTTATTAATATACATCAATCTAAACAATTGCAAACATGTGAAACTAGGGTTTTGGTCAATAATTTCATGCTCCCACTTAATTTAACAACTATCGAACCATTAAGTGAACATCTTTTAATAACCAACAAGTATTTAAAATAATTCAATAATTATTAAATAATCTATAATATATAAAGATTCAGTACTTTCATTGAATGTGCAGGGGATGTTTATTAGTGTGCAAGAGCTCTTTATTAGCTTCAATGAAATCCATCCAGGTACCCGACTCTACATATGCCTCCATTTACTGCTATTCATTCAGTTAACCCAAATCCAAACTCTACATATGCCTCTACTGCTATTCATTCGATTGTTTGTAGTTTAAGTATTCTATTGTTTTGTTTTTGTTTGCTTCTTAGATGCTAAGGTCAATGATGGAGAAGATGAGTCAATATACAATTTGAAGCATTGTTTCTAATCCATGGGGTATGTTGTCTTTCGCCTTTTAAAATTTACAAAGTACTATAAATTTTATTGAACGATTGGTGGAAGATTGTGAAAATTATAGCTTTTGTTTGTTTATCTTTGTTATGAATATTGCAGTTTTTGTTAGTTTTCGTTTGAGAAAATGCTTGCTTTTACAGTTACTTTGCAAGGAATTTATTGTTCACTAATACAAGTTTAGTGTTAAGCTCTTTAACTACTTTGGCAAATCATAAGACCAACCGACCAAGGGTTCTTCCATCCATGGATTTTACGAGTAATTTTTGTAACTCAAGATAAGAAGGTGGAGGTTTGAAAAAAGAATTTGGAGATCTTATGCTTTTGATGAACTTTATTTTGACCCCTCATATGCAATCAAGCTTGATCATCAGTCCTGACACCTTAAATGTTCGATATAGTTTCTTCATATAACGTCCCAACGAACTTTAATTTGCAACATCCGTTTTTATGTAATAACTATTAACTAGACTATCTCTTTACAAAACCACCATAGATGTTCTTACCTTTACGTTGTAATTTTCTACTTATTTGAATTGTCGCCAAAATAAGCTCTTTCAGTTCTAACCAGGTTTTGATTCAAATAAAAGTTTATCCTTTTATCTATATGATTCATTGAAAACACATAGGTCTTTAAAAGTTGTGTGGTTTTCAGCAAGCCTGCTATCCATGTTCATCAGTATTTTGTTATTTATTTCCTCTAAAAATAAACTGGATCATCTGTAATTTGTTAAGAAACCCACCACTTTGATTTGCATACTGTAGTCCTCTTAAAATGTTAAATTCTTTAGCAACATTAAAACCATGTTACTCCTTATAATTAACTCAAACATGTGAGTGACTCTCTTGCAAAATTAATTAACTATGTTGTAGGATATCTGTATATTTGTATAGTACAGTTCAGCTATGCTGACCAAGGAGGCGGCAACAGGAAGGGTATGTGCTTTTATTTGGGTCTGTTGCTTATACAGTTGCTATGTTGTATTAAATCGTTTAATTGAAGTAGGTGCTTTTGCTGAGTTCGTCAAGATCTAGACCTTGGAGAAGGGTAAACCGTCTGTCCTTACCACATGCTCTTATGTTTTTTCACATATAATATTGGTAATGCAAGTGAACCTGTCTTTGTTTTTACCTGTGCTTCCGTTTATTGTTTTTAGTGTTAGCCAGCATGTTTGAGAGTGCTTTCTTATAAGCGTGCGTTCAGCTTTCATTTGATTTTTGTCAGGTTGCTCGGTTTGTGGTGAATTGCTGTCACGCACAGGTATGTACTAGACTTTTTTACACATTTCTTGACCTTAGCCAAACACTATTGTAGTTAATGAATGTGCAAGTTAAGGTTCATATTCTATTTGCGTAATTGATATTATAGCTTCGCCGTGTGATTTGCAACATATATGAATACTTTGCCATTGGTTGTGTTTGAGATGTGCCTTTTTTTAAAACTGACTGGGTAACGGGTAATGGCAATAATTTTTGTGTCGTTTGAAAGGTGTGGGAAACCGGATCACTAAAAAAAGGAAACAGGCCAAATGTTGTCCCAAATATATTTTAAATTGTTATTGCATAAAAAAGTCTTAGTAGATAGAAAAGTTTTGTATACTACGTTTTAAACTTCATACTGCACACTATTAATGCTTAGGTAGTGTTTAGATTAGCTAATTTTCCAGGATTAAGAGTTGATTTGATCTTGGAAAACTCCTAGGCCGAAAAAGTAGGCTTACGAGCTTTTTAAAAATCAAATAAGTGCATAAGCCTACCAAAATGTTAATCCAAACACCCCCTTAGTTCATAAGCTCACATGGCTAGATTATGTTAATTTTTATAAACGATGGAGTCTTTTGCAAGAGTTTCTCAACGAGTAGGGGAACCGTTGACAATCTTCACCCATACTGTAGAATTGGCAGGTTGTACATTTACCAGTAAACCAACCAAGAATAAGAAGCAAGCTGAGAAAGATGGACCTATGTCAGATTGGTCATCTCTGAAACTTTTTAAGTCATTCCATCTTAGATTAGTGTAGTGGTTCACTTTATATCAGTCAACTCCTGCATTTTGAGAAGTTTCCACTAATAAAAGAAAGACACCATCTTAGTATGACCGGGATCTTGGACAGTTTTGTAAGTTGTAACAGTCAAACTTTTTATTAACAAGTATCACTTAATATCCAATAATTCGGGTCTTGATATAGTGAGTCGTGAATCTATGACACTACTTAGATCAAGTCAACATATGGAAACTATGTATCACATTAAAAAAGATTATGAATGATAATGGAAACTATGTACAGCAGTAAATAATATCATAGGTGGAGAATGTCATACAAGTATACCCCTAGATATAAGGTTTAGCTATAGTTTTTGAGAGTCACAGAGTGTTTGGGGTATGGATTAACGGTTAGATGGCTGCTTCCTTAATTGAACCCCTGCTATATTTTCATTCCCATTCTACCATAGTTTATTGACGGGTAGTCTACTTAACATGATCTTTCTTTATGGTATCATAGTTTCAAGGAAATGTCGTTCATAGAAGTAACATTGTCTATCCATTATGGATTCTATAGATAAGACAAAATGGATTTTGAGATGTATGGTAGGGTTAGAGTGCTAATATTTTATTTAAAGGATTATAATGCTTATGTATTGTCATGGCTTGACTCTTAAGTTATATTTCACACTTTGTAGAGGTACAGTACTATAACTCTTCCCAAACGCTTTATTATTGTTTACCTATAAAACTTTTATAGTGGTTTAATGAATTAGTGTAGCCTATATAGATTAGTAGATAGTGTACTATTGATTCTAATGTTATATTTTTCCTTTGATTGTAGGCTGCTGTAAAGGTTTTAGCCTTTTTGGGTCTAAACAAAAAATAGAAGAGAGTATCAAACTGATATGAAAGCCTCTAGGTGCTTTGGAAGTCCTCGGTATGTGCCATGTTTGGAATAGAAGAACAACATAAATGATGCAACATTTTTGTAACATGTATATACGTATAAGGAATGTATAGTTTGTGGTTCAAAATAATTCAAGTGTTGTTTACAAAACGCTTTATACAAAACCCGTCGTAGTGAACGTGTAAAGCTTCTCATTCAGAATCAAGATGAGATGATAAAAGCTTAATTGCTTTGGTAAAACCATCAAGGACGAAGGATTTGGTTCGTTGCGGGGGGAATCATTCTATTGTTTTCATGTATACTGAATATTTCAACTTATTTTGTAAATTGTATGCACAAATACAAGAAGATATTTTGACTTTTGTAACTTGATATCATTGGTACGACTCGATACAATACTCCCGCGGCAACGCACGGGTGAAGAAAACCTACTAAAAAAAGAAAATGCTCATTACCTCAATATTTTTTAACAAAACTCGCCGCAGCGAAGTGCTGGTTTTAATACTTGATGCTAATTGAACCATTTAGCTAAGCATATATTACGCGGCACGGTTCAATTAGATGCACCATCATACTTACACCTCAACAATTTACACCAACATTACGCAGTGAAGAATGCAATACGTGACATAAGTAAAAGCTCAATTTTTTTTCAAAAAGCAAAGTAGCAATTTTCATCACAAAATGGTTTGACGTAAGTTCAAGTCTCGGTTTTATAAAATTGATTCGGTAACTCCATAATCAATTTTGAGTTCTCCTATTCAAGCTCTCAAATATTAATATTATGTGTAGTAACAACATTCCAATCTAACTAACATGTTTTCTATTACATTCATACACGGATTCATCAGAATACAACTAATTTTTAAAGAACCTTAAACGTCAACACAATACGCACACAACTACTGCACATAACCCGTGTGCATCGCACGGGTCTGAATGCCTCGTTATAATCATAAAGTTGAATAAGAATTAGTAAATTTATCAAACTAACAAAAAGGGGGAAATCCAGGTTGCAATTTAATGCTTTTGAGCCGGCCTGACCTGCCCTCCCCTGAGATGCATTAATTGTTTCTGACCCAGTTCGACCCGCTTTTGATACATTTATTATCAACCTTGTCTATATTGTCCCTCCCACCACTGTCATATCTCCCTCTTCACTGGCCCCCACATATCTCCCCAGTATGATTGCATCTCTCTTACTCAGATCCACCCTCCTACTCAGTTCTTCATTCGTCTTATACATATCAAACTTCTCGGGTTTTCTTCTACCAAACCAAAAAGAAAACGCACACAAACCAGATCTCTTTCTTCTCTCTATATCGCCTCTCTTCTCTATTTATAGATGTACAGAATCCAAAAACAAAAGATGATTCTAGGTATTTTATTTTCGGGTTTATAATTTTTTATGTGCTGTATATATTGTTTGGTGTTGATTTTTTAGTTTATGTTTAGTTAATAATCGAGAAAAGGAATTTTTCTCCAAACGTAGGTTAATGGTTGATATTTGCTTAATTGTACATTAGATTACCCGGGATTTTGCCTAATAAAAGCCATAAAAATGCCAAAAGAATAGAAAAATGTGTGCTTTTGTGATAATTGTGTAGGAAAGGATAAAAAGGACAAAAAGAAGCAAAAATAGTCAAAGATCGACAAGGAAACAGAAAAGACAAGACAAGAGTGAGGAATGAAGACAATCAAAAGCCGGATCAGCCCGATACAGCAAGAAAGGAAGTCAAAGGCTAAAATAATAAAGCCAAGGACTAATAGTGACAAGTGTCCAAAGTTCAAAGGCCTATTTGGAGTTTTGAAGTTCAAGGACCAAAATTGATAAAGTGAGAAAGTTGATTATAAAAGAGAAAAATGAAAGTTATGAAACACAAGGGCCGAAAGTGTCATAATTGAAACTATTTTTACACTACACTAGAGGAGATCAAACGCAGGGACCATTTATGCCATTTCTCCAAACATTCAAACATACACACACGCGGGCTTAAACCTCCCAACCGTTTTCTAACAGAATGAATTTCCCGCGTTTTCTTAACACAAACCCAATTCGATTTTTCCCACACCCCGCTCCTCTATAAACAATCAAATTCGTTCATAAGCCCTCCCCAATCACAAGCAAACACGTGTAATCCATTTATTGGTCTAAACACCTCATCTCTCTCATCCAACGGCTACAAATGATCCACAAATGATCAACGATCGAGATTTAAAGGAAGCTTCATGAAACTCTTCCCTCCTCTTTCCAAATTCTCTATAAATAGCAGCTTAGGGATTCATTTTTAGGTTGTTGTTTTTAGTTTTAAAATTCAAAATTGTATTTTCTCTCAATTAAGCATTTACTTTCAAGTTTTTTTTTTTAATCAGCTTAAAAGCTCTTGTACTATTCTCTTCTAAACTTGTACTCAATCATTTTAGCAATATCAATTCAGATTACAAGTCTTATTGTCTTTGTTTTCAAGTACAAGTTGATTTTACCTCCATAAGCTCTTAATAAGCTCAATTGAGCTTATTATTGTTCACAAGCTAAAATTTAGTTAAAATTTTGTCTTAAACCAGTCATTTACTTACCTTTATCAATTTACATCAAATTATGTCCATTTGAATTTAGTTGATCAAAGTTTGGAAGCTCAAAGAAGAAATAAGCTAATCTAGCTTATTGAGCTTAAATCTCTGGTTTAGAGGCTTTGGAAGCCACTTAGGTTTATAATTTGAGGCCACTCACTCTACAAGAGTGGCCTTGGTTCTGAGACAACACAAATCTCAGGTTTCATTTTCTAAATTTCCTCTTAGCATTTACATAGCTTATTCATTGAGCTTATTTCAATATTCTTGTTTTTCCTTGTTCAAATAGCTTAGTTAGTTAAGAGTTTTTAAAATGCCTTAAGCTGTTCCAGTTTAGATCAATTAGGTTGTCATTACTTAAAGCTGTCAAAAATTTAGAAAAGCTAGTGATACTAGTTTAAATTCATTAATAAGCTTTAGGTTTAAAGATCATTCAGCTTCATTAGGAGGTTTCTAGTAAGAGTAGATATAAGGCTTTAGCTGTTTTAGTGTTTAAATAAGTTTTTAAGCCAAAAATAGTTTAGATCACTTAGGTAAACTAGTGTTTGGGACAAGCTTCATTTGACCTTTAAAGTCAAATACATTTTGTCTAAACTTGTTACTCAGTTTAGTTAAGTAGTATTAACAAGTTTTAAATAAGTTTAAGAAATTATGATTTGGCAAAAATTAAAAGTTTGAGCTAAAACCTTTACATCTACACCATGGTCATTTTTTTTATTTTCAGGTTTAAGTAGCTTTAGATTTATAGAAACTTATAACCTTTAGAATCTCACTTATTTAATTCATATCATGAATGCAATTTAGTCCACTTGAAATCAGAGGTTTTAAAACTTGGAGTTTAGCCCTGCATTAGTGCATACCAATTGCACCATCATCAACAGCCAATGCAGTGTATTCACTTTAAACATTTTAAACTAAAACTTGCTTATTTTCAGAATAATTTTCTTGTAATTGTTGTTAAAGCTTGGTTAATTTTAGTTTAGACATCTCTAGTATATATCTTAAGCTACAAATAGCTTCTTTTGTTTCTCAGTTTCATCAAATAATAAGCTCATAATAAGCCAAAATCCAAATCTCCCTTGTTAAACAACACTACTTTACTATGACAGAATCCCATTCAGCTTAATTTTCTAGCATATTCTTTTGTCAAAAGTGAAAAGCGCCTTTATTAAAGTTGTTTATATAAGCTGTTTACAACTTTGTAGTATTATAAAGTTTTGCTGAAAACCCCTTATTTCAATAAAGCAAAGAAAAATTAAGCTAAATCGTAGGGTCTGTTTGGTAGCTATCATCAAAGTCTAGGGTTAACCCGTTACTTAGTATGTAAATTTGCCTTAGTTCCGCCCTGCCGAACCTTTAGTTTTTCTTTCCCCAACTTTAGTCCCTGTTCTTTTCATTGCATAAGAAATAAAAAAGAATTAATATTTGAGTTTTTAGTTTTTAGTAATTAGGGTTTATATTTTTAATTGGTAAAATTAGAGTACAATTAGGTTTTAAAATTGGGGCTTTTTGTTCTTTAATTTTTCTGCACATTTCTAGAATTTAAAAACCATTTTTCTTTATTTTTCTCATTAAAGTTGTATTTTCTAGCAATTTAAATAGATTTTAGCAATTACTTTTTCTTTAGATAATTCATAAAAAATAGAAAAATAGTTGAAAATTTTTAATTCTTTTTGCAATAATTTTCATTTTAAATCTAGTATTTTTGAAAAATAAAAGAAAAATTTTAGTGTTAATTTTTAGAAAAAGTTTATTTTTGATAAATCATTAAATCTTAGAAAAATCATAAAAAATTCAAAAATACATAAAAAATTCTAATTCTTTTTCCTAAAATTTTCATTTTAAATTTGTGATTTTTAGGTATAAAATTTGTTAAAAGTCGTGCTTTAGATTTTAAATTTCAGTTTTAGCTCGCGTTTTTACATTCCGTGCATTTAAATTTCGCGCTAGTTAATTGTTTTTAATTCATGCTATTATATTTTGTAGTTTAATCAAAAATTCAAAAATCCCTTTATCATTCTTAGCTCGATTCCGAATTATTCCTAAATTCTCAATTCACGATTTCGTTGGGACACGACCCGAGGATAAGTACTTCCCGGATAAAAATATACGAATTGTGTTTTCTTTTGTGAGATTTTTACCTTATATTTCTCTTGGTTGAGAAGTATTTTGGAAAGAATTCTTACGAGATTATTACTATTGGTATATAAATTTGTTTTTACCGCAACCAAATTTTGGCGCCGTTGCCGGGGAATTCGTGAACGATTGTTGAAGAATATTCGTTGAAGTAGAGTTTCGAAGATCCTTCCTTTGGAAGTTATTTTGCTATTTTTCTATAAAAATATAAAAAGTTCATTAATTCGATTCCTATCGAATTAAGTAAAAAAAAATATATATAATAAACATTTGGATACTTGATATCCATCTTAAACCATTCCAATTAACAACAAAACAAATCGTGAAGTACTTGCGAGGTACGACGGACCTTTAAGTTTACAAACTATAAGGTGAGTTTAAGGGAAAGTGATAGCTATTCTCTAAGCAGTCATTGCGGCTCGCTAAGCTTTTCCGCTCACTTGTGCGTATTCTTAGAGACTTATCGTGAAGCTTGTAATAAACGATTACCAAAAATATTTTTTGTTTTCATTCTTTATAAAAAACTAAAAAATTGTAATCTCCCCAAAAATAATCTTCTTAATCTCAAATTCTTCTTTTCTATTTTCACTAGTGCATGCGCACTCGCTCCTCCTTGGAATACACTATTCCAAGAAGACGTAATTGTCGACGATCTCGACACCGACAAGAGGCAATCCCTCTCAATTTGGATCCGATTCCAATGGCCGACAATCGAACAATGGCCCAAATGTTACAAGCACCCATCGAGGGGTATGAAGATGCTATAGTTGTTCCACCGATCAATGCTAATAATTTCGAGCTTAAACAACCTTTAATCAATCTTGTGCAAAGCAACAAATTCACGGGTAGACAAGATCCTCACAATCACCTTCGATTTTTTAACAAGGTCACTTCAACGTTTAGACATCCAGAAGTTCCGAACACTTCGGTTAAGCTTTTGCTTTTCCCTTTTTCTCTAGACGGTGAAGCCCGAGATTGGTTAGACAAGGAACCTCCTAGATCAATTCTCACATGGGACGACCTTGTTTCAAAATTCATAAACCAATACTTCCCACCTTCAAAAACCACTTACTATCGGAATGAGAATATCCTTTTACCAAACCAAACGAAGCCTTTAATGAAGCATGGGAACGTTTTAAAGGACTCCTTCATCCATTGTCTCACCATGGCTTTTCTGAACTTCACCAACTCGATACTTTTTACAACTCTTTGAATTCAAACGATCAAGATGCCTTAGATTCTGCAGCAGGTGGAAATTTCTTAGACAAGATGCCTCAAGAAGGTTTAGCGATTATTGAAAGCAAGTCAAAAGTTCGTTATTCTAGAAGTCGTGCTAATGATCCAAGAGTGAGTACGGATGCTCCTCTTTCTAATTCTTCATTTCCATAATTCTTTCCGAAATGCAACAAATAGCCGCTTCTCTCGAAGATAAGATGACTATCAAGATGAACAAAATAATGAATGAAATGAAAGCTTTAGTTGTTACTACTCCTGCACCCGTCAAAGCAGTTGAGGAAAGGTGTACCACTTGTGGTAACAATCATAGTTTTAATGTGTGCCCAATGACTAGAGGAGGTTATGAGTACCCGGTTTATCACGATAATTTCCAACAATTTCAACAAACCGCATCGGTTGGTAATTTTGTTCAAAATGGAAATTCCGGGTACCGTGCTCCTAATTTAGCAAACCAATGAGACCCCATGAATAATCAACCAATCCACAAGCTTCTAGACCTAACCAAGGATATAATGCAAATCAAGGGTATAATGGGAATAGAAATGTGAACCAAACCAGTCAAGTTAACCATGGAGCTAACTCGGGCTTATCTCAACAAGCTCAAGCTTATCAAGTCCCGAGTACACAAGCTCCGGTTACTTACTCAAGGTTTGAGGCTTATACAAAAGCGAATGATGCTACTTTGAATAATTTGCAAAAGAATTTGAATGATTTCAAAAAGGAGCAACAAGATTTTCAAAATGAGCAAAGTAATTTCAATATGATGCTTAACAATGTTTCAAAAGCAAATTCGAAATAAACAATACATCAAGTCTAGGAACTTTACCCAGTAATACCATCACAAACCCAGGGGTGAGTTTAGAGCCATTACGACTTCCGAAGCGGACTTTCTTACACACCGGTGCCACCAATTCCACCTCCTCTTTATGATGAGAATGAACCTTTGACTGAAAAGGAAACCGAGGTGACCAAGGATAAGGTGCTACCGAGCACCAAAGACATCCAACCTCCGGTTATCCAACAATCTCAAGATCCGGTTAAGCCGGTGAGCAGTCCAATTTCTCCTGAGCCTTCTTAGGCTTCAAGTTGATAATTTCTCCACCATCAATAGATCTCTAAAAAGAACCGTCTTGCCATATCCTCTAGGGTAGAACATGAAAAAGAAAGGTGAAAATGATAAGGTTAAATCCAAAAAGTTTTGGGAAATGTTCAAAAAGATTCATGTGGACATTACTTTGGCAGATGCTTTGATCTTAGTGCCTAAGTATCAAAAGATGTTAAAAAGCTTGTTGTCAAATAAAGAGAAGTTAAATGAGATGGCTAATACACCGGTGAGTGAAACTTGCTCGGCAATCATTCTCAAAAAGCTTCCCGAAAAGCTTGGGGATCAGGACAGATTCTTCAATCCCGTGTAATTTTAGTGAGCTTAAATGCAAGCCTTAGCCGTACCTTACGGTGTAGTATCAACCTTATGCCATTCTCCGTATACACAAAGTTAGGCCTTCCTGCATTGCAATCTACCCGGATGACCTTAGAACTAGCAAATTGCTCTCTTTGTGTTCCTAAAGGAATTGCTAGAGATGTCTTGGTCCCGGTGGGAAAATTTACTTTCCCGGCCGACTTTGTTGTAGTAGACTTTGAGTGTAATTACCAAGTTCCTTTGATACTTGGTAGACCTTTCTTAAGAACCGCACGGGTCTTAATTGATGTTCACGGGAGAGCTAGTGATAAGGATGGTTTTGGAAAGAAATGTTTTTAAACCAGATGGTAGCCAGACAATGAGTCAATCCATATGGATGATGCTTATATGACCGGGGTCATGATGTTTGTGAGCCTGAGAGTAATAATGATTCCACAACATCTGCTATTGTTGATGAGTTTGAATCTCTTTTGGGTGACATTATTAAACAAAAGGAAGAACTTAAGGGAATTTCTGACCCAGTTGCTAGAAGAAGGGCTTGTTTTGCAAATTTAGATAAGTGTAAAATCATTAGCCAAGGAAGAGTTATTCATTCTCCGAAAAAAGCTTCCATAAGTGCAATTTCACACATCTTTCCAAACAATAATTTTGAGGACTCTTTCAAAATGGGGAATGAGGATCTTAACTGTATTCCAAACAAAGAATTAGACAAAGAGATTCTCATTCCAATCCCAAGAGAGTCCAAAATTGGAAAAGATTGTGATTTTCCTTCTTGTGATGATTTTCAAAGCTTCAAGACTTTTTCAAACCCTCTCTTTGAGAAACAAGATGACTTTCCCTCTAGAAATGACGAGTCAATTCTTAAAGAGGAGGTTCATAAGGAAACTTTTAAGAGTTATTTGAACCCTCTTTTTGAAGAAGACGAGGAAATCATTTCTAATGAGGCATCTAGCATAATTTCTCCTAAGATTGATGTTAAAACCATTGTGTCTTTCTTTGCCCCAATTGGGAATTGTGTTAGGAAATGGGCAACAAGTGAGTTTGTAAAAGATAATGTTGAGATTAGTCATGAAGTTTTCAAAAGTGATAGTGAAAATAGTTTGGGGATTCATGATGATAAGGAAGAGGAAATTGCCTTCCTAGATGGTTTACTTGAAGATGAAAATTTCTTTGAAATGAATGATAAAAAGGTTGAATCTTTTGAAAGTAAGACAAAAGAGGTTTTTGAAACAAAAGTTGAACCTGAGAAAAAGAAAGAGTTACAAGTTTTTCATCCCGACATTGAAATACTTGACCATTTGGAGACTACCTCTTATGTCGGGAGTGATTATGTGTTTTATGAGGATTTTAATCTTGATTCGATCTTTTCTACCATTTGTCACCTATCCCGAGGTTTTACCCACATCTTACTCCACGGGGAGTGAAGATAAAGTTTTTAAACCAGGAATTTTTGATAATGTGCTTACAAGGAAGAGTTCTTTAACTCTTGATGTTTTTGACCCACTCCACCCACCCTTAATGGACTTTCATGTTACCAAAGCATTGTCCGGGTTCACATTTTCTCTCTTGAAAATCTTTTCTAAAAAGTTTTTTGAACCCGGAATCAAAAATGCTACGGTATATCTTTCATACCTAGTTTGGGGAGGTTTCCACCTTTTGGAATTTCTTCACCCTCACTATTACCCACCATAAAAACCTAGTTTGGGGAAATGAGTCAAGCTAGGGGACTCGTTAATAAACAAGCGCTTCGTGGGAGGCACCCCATGCTTATCCTTTTTATCTTCTTTTTATTTTCTCTTTGTTTCCCCAAGGACAAATCAATTCGGGGGCGAGTATAGCTTGTACTCGGTTAACAAAAACTAAGCCGTTTTAGAGATGTTTTTGAGCTAACAATGAAAAAGATGAGAGGAAGCTTGTTCTCTTTCGTTCTTGTTGGTTGTTTGTGCTTATTTGTCTAGGTTTTCCGGATTTTGGAAGATTCATGGTTCAATATTGTGGAAGAACAAAGCAATGCCCACAATTTCCATTGATGGTCTCCAATCTTCTCTTCATAAAATGGGAAATCTCTTATCCTTGTCTTTATCGAACTAACATCTATTCTTTTGGCATGTCCTTAGAATTTTTGTTAAAGATTCCTTTTGACCCTTATTTTTAAACTTTGAGGACAAAGTTTCATTTTAGTTTGGGGAAGGATATCTTCGGTAAAGACTTGCAGATTTCCCTCAACTTTTTAACTTTTTGAATTATCCTTTTTGTGAAAAAAGTGGAAAATTTTAAATTTTTGCTTACAAGAAAAGCTCAAAAGAAGCTTAGTTTGAAAAAACACCACTTTTTGGTAGTCCGTTGGTGAGAATATGGAGTTATTTTGACTTGAAACGGTTGAAAAGGCACCTAGCTAGTTCTTTATACTACCTTTTGTAGGGCCAAGCTTTCAAAATCTATTGGTTTTGTTTCCTTTGGATTTTAAAATGTGAAGAACAAGAGGATGATGTAGTTAATATAAGTGTATTTGTTTAGCAGGTTTATTTGGAAAAACTAAAGTTATATGAATGATTTGTGTCTTTTTACTCCCACAAGCTCTTAACCACGTTAATCATACGTGCTCTTTTTAATTAGCTTAAGTCAAACCATGTCTGTAGAAAAAGTCCTTTCATTTAAAAATAGAATTCATTTAATATGTATGTAAGATTTTGGTTTAAATTACATAAGTTGATTTCTAAAGTGAAAATTTTCATTCAACAAAAATATAATTATAAAAAAGATGTAAATGAACGCATTTCATAATGCAAAAGCTTTATTTTTCGTTGCCAATGAAGCAATTCGCAAAATAGATATAAAAGCTATATATAGTTTTCATCGTTGGGTATCCATGTTAAGAGAAAAGACTCGGATGGGGTCGAAACTAGGGATTAAAACTAATTGTACGTGGAACTAAGGTTCGTAGGCATTCCATCCACTAGGGAGCGCGGCCTAGGTGATGATTGCAACTAAGGGACTTTGGATTATAGGCTTTGTAGGAAAAGGTTATTCGTTGTGCTGATAACCCACAAACGTTAGCAGCGGAGTGGGGGTTCGAACTAAGAACACCGGTTGTTGATGCGATATCCTATTTGGGAGAAAGGCCTAAGTAGGGGTTCGAACTAAGAACAACATTCCTATTGAATTTTTTTTTATAGTATATGGAAAATAAAAGAATGGTTAAAAATTTCATTTTCTCAAATCAATTTATAAGTTTTGTTTCCGAATCTCTTTTAGCTTTGAGTCGAGATTTATCTATGTTATTAACATTTGAGCTCACAAGGCTTATTTGTAAAGCTTAGATGAATTTCAACTATGAAGATAAATTGATCTATGGTTGAGTTAAAAAGAGTGCACACATCTTAATCATTAATTTATTCTTGGGAGTGAAAAGTTCACAAGTTATAAGTATAAGAGCTTAATCATTTGAACTTATATTGACAATGATCTTGTTTAATAGCTTTGTTTAGTCTAGTGAAAAGTCAAGGATGACGAATTTTCCTCTTTTGTGCTCTATTAATCGGGAGTAGCCTATTTCAATGAGCCTAAAAGTTGCAAAGTTGCAATAATTGCCATTAATGTGTTTTAAGAGATTAAATGTTGAGAAAAGCTTAAGTTGTTTTAAAAAGGTGATTTATAAAAAGGTGAAAACAAGGGCATTTTGGAAACTTGATAGTTTACAAAGTGTACACTTGATAACATTGCGTGAGGACACGACAATCCTTTAGTTTGGGGAATTTTGATAATTGCTTAATTGTATATATAAATTACCCGGGATTTTGCCAAATAAAAGCCAAATAATGCCAAAAGAATAGAAAAATGTGTGCTTTTGTGTCTATTGTGCAGGAAAGGATAAAAAGGACAAAAAGAAGCAAAATCAGTAAAAAAACCGACAAGAAACGGAAAAAGTCAAGTCAAAAGTGAAGACGGGAAGCCAATGATCAAAGCCGGATCAGTCTAATACAAGGAATGAAGACCCAAAATAAAGACAAGGACCAAATTTGACAAGTCTCCAAAGTTCAAATGCCTATTTAGAAGTTTGAAGTCCAAGGACCAAAATTGCAAAAAGATGAAAGTTTGTTTGAAAAGAGGAAAAAGAAGAAAGAAACCACAAGGACTAATGCTGTCATTCTTAAAACTTGTTTTTACACTATATTTTGGACGGGTGAAACGCAGGGACCATTTGTGCTAATAACCCAAAGTTCAAATACATTACGCAGGTTTAAGTACTTCCTTAAAACAAATACTCAAAGAATTTCCTGCCAAACCATAACAAACCAACTTTCACCCAAAATCCCTACCCCCGCTATTATATCATTCAAGCTTGTTCTTAAATCCTCTCTCCAACGTTCAAAATCACCACGTGTTAAACCTCAAATGGTTCGAACACCTCATTAATTTTCTCATCAAACGGCAATAAAGGTTTAAAATAGATCCTCGGCTGAGTTTATTGGGAAGATTCGAGAATTCCACTCCTTCCTCTATCAATTCTTCTTTAATTGGACTTATAGGTTCATTTTTTTCGCTAGTTAGGCTAGTTGTGTGGGTTTTAATTTTCGTTGTTAATTTCTTCAATTTTAAGCATTTTCTTTTAAGTTTTTTAGAAATCAGTTTCAAACACTTGTACTATTCTTCTTTAAGCTTGTACGTAATCAATTTGAGTAATAATATTCAGTTTTCAAGTTTACTTGTTCTTTGATTCATATTAAGCGTTTTCTTAATAAGCTCTCAATAAGCTCTTTTGAGCTTATTCCTGTTCATAAGCTCAAATTTAGTTAAAACTTTGTTAATAATCATTCATTTACTCATTCTCATCAATTTAAATCAAAATAATGATAACTTGAGCGTATTTGGTTCATTTTGAAAGCTACAAGGAGTAATAAGCTTTTTAAAGCTTATTGAGCTTTAAGCTCAGGTTTAGAGGCTTTGGAAGCCAATAGGAACACTTAAGTTTCTTCTCTTGGATAGCTTAAGTGTGAAGACTCTTCAAATCTCAGGTTTCCTTTTCTGAATTTCAATTTAGCATTTATAGCTTATTACATATTGCTTAATCTTTTGAATTCTTATGCTTAATCCTGTTGCATTTAGCTTATTTAGCTTATAGTTGTAATTGTTTTAAGCTGTCTTAGTAAAAAACTCATTTAGATTTCATTCCTTCAATTCTGTCATATTAAGTAGTATAAGCTAGGAGACAAACTAGCTTATATCTACTAATAAGCTGTAGGTTTAAGAGTTAAAATAGCTTCATTAGTTTAGTTAAAATAGAAGTGGATAAAATGTTTTAGGAGTTTCAGCTTTTAAATAGACTTTAAGCTTACTTTAGATTTGACAGGTTTATTAAAAGAGTGTTTGGTACAAGGTTAATTTGACCTTTAAAGTCAATAACAGTCTGTCTAAACTTCTTAAATAGTTGAATTCAGTTGTTTTAGCAAGTTTAGAATAGTTTTTAAAAGTTAGTTAGTAGAATTCAATTAGTTAGAACTTATAAAAGTTGATTTAAGGCACCAGAGGCATTTTTAGTAATAGTAAACTTTAGATTTTAGGATTTCATAAGCATTTAGAGATCACACTTAGTCAATTTAGGTTGAGATGCATTTAGTAACTAGTGTATGAGTTTTAAATTTGAAGATTAACCTGCGCCTTTAGAGTAGTCAAGTGTACCAGCAGAATCAAAAGTTAAACAGCAGCATTAATGCTTGTGTGCTCTTAAATTTCTAGTTTATTTTATCCTTTATAGTTAAGTATTAGAAAGTAGAATTTTGCACTTTGTTAGTACTACATTAGGTTTATAAAAATCAACTTTTAAGTTTCATTTTGAAGCTTTTATCCTAGCCTAAATTCTCTTTCAAAAGTAGCATAGCAGCATATTTGGATTTCAGCTTATTGCACTTTGAATTCTCATTTCTAGTTGTAAAAGTTAAAAGCCTTTTATTTAGATTTGCTTAATATCCTTAGCATAGCCTATTTCCAAAGACTTAGTTTTTAAGGTTTAGTAATAAGCAGTTTTGCTTATTTTAAAAAGCTTATTTCAGTTTCAATCAAAAACTTGCACTTTTTCAGTTAAATTTTCTTGTTAATTTTGTTAGTACTTAGCTAATCTTTGTTTAGATATCTTGAGTACACATCCTGAGTTACAAATAGCTTCTTTTGTTTTTCATTGTCTCAAGAAAATAAGATAGGGAATAAGCCAAAGTCTAAAAAGTTAGGGAAAAGCTTAGTTTCTGTGAACAGTAGCAAAAAGCTAGATTTTTGGCTTATTCTGTGGACAAAAGTCAAAAGTGTCTTTGTTAATGTTGTTTAGAATAAGCTCTTTAATAAGTTTGTAGTTTTGAGTTTTTGCTGAAAATCATTTTTTAATAAGCCAAAATTAAGCCATAGCGTAGGGTTTGTTTTGTAATTACTTGATAGTTGAAGGTTACCCGTTTGCACTGAAGTATAAATTTCCTAAAGTTAGCCCGCCTACCCTTTACTTTCTTTCTTTTCACTTTCTACCCTGTCTTTGTAGGATTAAATAAAATTAGTTTTATATTTTAAAAATTAGTTTTAAGAAATTAGGGTTTACTTTTAATTGATCAAATTAGGGTTCAATTAGGTAATAAAAATTAGGGCTTTTTGTGCTATTAAATTTCTGCACCTCTCTAGTTTATAAAAACCATTTTTCCTTATTTTTCAAATTTAATTTGTATTTTCTAGGAATTTAAATAGATTTAGGTAAATTTCTTTTTCTTTAAAAATTCATAAAAAATTCAAAAATAGTTAAAAAATTCTAATTCTTTTTGTGAAAGATTTCTTTTTAAATCTAGAATTTTTGAAAAATAAAAGTAAAATTTTAGTTTTAATTTTTAGAAAAAGTTTATTTTTGTTAATTCATTTTTCTTTAAAAATTCATAAAAAATTCAAAAATAGTTTAAAAATTCTAATTCTTTTTCCTAAAATTTTCTTTTTAAATTTGTGATTTTTAGGTATAAAATTTGTTAGTAGAAGTGCTTTAGATTTCAAATTCTCGTTTTAGCTCACGTTTTTAATTCACGTTTGTTAATTTTTCATGCTAGTTAATTGATTTTAGTTTCTTTAATCATTTCTATAGTTTAATTGTGCTATTATATTTGTAGTATAATCAAAAGTTAAAAAAATCCTTTATCATTCTTAACTCGAATCCGAATTATTCCCAAATCTCAATTCACGATTTCGTTGGGACACGACCCGAGTAGTACAATACTTCCCGGATAAAAATATACATATTGTGTTTTTCTTTGTGGATTTTTACTTAGATTTTCTTGTTTGGGAATTAATTTTGGAAAGAAAAAATTTTCACGGGATTAATTACTATAGTATATAAAATTTGATTTACTACTTTCAACATACACATAGCCAGGACTTAGTCTTTGAGGCTTTTGACAAGAGACATATGGGAGAGGACGCCATCATATCTCCAAGAGATAGAGTATACAGATTGTTGCCTCGAGATCCAGTCAATAAATAAACACCTTCTAAATTACGAATGAAGGTGTGTTGACGAAAAGCAACCTCAAGGTTCAAATCACAAAACTGCCCAACGGAGAATAAGTTGTGTCCAAGTCCTTTCCACATAGTAAACCTCTTGATATCGTAACCATTCACAATCTGCTTTAATACATATCTCAAAATCTTTGCACTGATTCATTTCGAATTGACTGTAACCTAAAATTAGTTGACGAAATTGGTATGCTGAGAGCGATCTCCGGTCATTTGCTTTGGACGCAGCGAAGTCAAATACCAGAGGACAATTTGGACGACCTACATTTATTAAGAAAAGAAGATGGAACATCGGAAATTATGGATCCCCAAGATTTACTGGGTTCCTTTTTGTTAGCAGATACAGATTTGGAAGAATTAGGACTTGCTAACAGGGACATTAGTTTTAGAGTTCTTAGGTTTTCGTGAATAGACCAATGTTATAGCAGGTTTAGATGTTTCATTATCTAGAACAACTGGTTTCCTAAGGGGCGCTTCATTAGTAGTGGTAATCCTAGTTAAAGGGGCACAATTTCCTACGTTAGTAAACGGTTCTGACCAGTAGGTCTCATTATATCCAATAGTTGAAAATCTTTCTAGTTGGTTTCCAAACTTTTCTCTCTTGTTTGTTATACTTAGCAGACTTTAAATTTGGCTACGGAGCATTGACCATTATTGATATATCAAGAACTCTCAAAATCATGATTATCATGAATGGATGAACCATTACACCTTAAACATTAAGTTTAGATATTAGCATTAAGTTGAAAGCTGCACTCATTGAGCAGCTATTTAGGTGGCAACAAACTATGATCTTTAGTTTTTATTTTAAAACTAGATTTAACTTCTTTTAGGGTAGGCTTCTACTTTATTCATCTGAGTACTACTTTGTGTTTGCAGAATCTTATCTTTCTTTTGTATTGCCTGAAGGTGTGATCCGCCTAGCACTAGTAGTTGGTTTTGACTCCTGTAGAAGGACAACAAAGGGTTTGTTAGAGTAGGTTTGATGTAGAGGCCTTTTTTGTGATTGTGTTTCTTGAGGATGTGACGGGCTCAGTGAATCTAACTCTTTTAACTTTATTCATTGGGGTCACAACCACTAATTGTTCTCCGGAATTGTTGATACTAGGGCAGGTTTTATTGATTTTTGAAAGCAACTCCTGAATTACTTTAGTATACTTACATGCAGATTCTAAGGTTGGATCTAGGGGATAGTTTGCTTTAATATGATCGACTAGATCCCCCCTTAGAATGCAGCTTCTTCTGGAGTGTGTCTTAATTTAGGCAGAGTGGAGCTGACCTTTTGTTCAACAGTTTTAAGGGGTTATGGTTCCGTATAATCTCTGTTGGATCACTAGAATGATGGTGTAACATTCCTTATTTGCAAATCTTTTCCTTGAGGTTTCCTCTCAATTCATCCTTGAGAGTTGTAATTACCAAAACTTTTTCCTGAAGACAAGCATTTAAATCAAAAATTACCACAGACTTTAGATTGACTTAATTAGTTAAGTCAACACATTGTTCTTTTGATGAAACAGTGCTGGTTTATCAGTGTTGCTTATAGGTCTGTTTCAAATGCTCATTCTCAGCAATAAGCTTTGACACCCTATGATCCAATTTAATATTTATAGTTTCAAACTCTTCTAAGTCCTTTTTGATCTTATCCTCATTCATTTTTCCACTTAGAGATTTAATTCTATCTTTTAACTTCTTTATGACCGTGTCTTTCTCTTGGGACTGAGCTTTCAATTCATTTAATTCAAACAATTGATCAAAACTTGGAGCATTTTGATTTGAAACAGAATTATCCCTTTGAAAAATTTCCTGATTAATTTGAGAATCAACTTCTAAAGAGATGCAATGTTCTTCAAGAGTGGTAAAACTTTTGAACAATTTATCGTAAATCTCTTTTTCAACGAAATCCCTTTTGTTGAGAAACTCAGTCTCAAGTTTGAGACACTTTTCACATTCATGCATATTCATATAAGCAATATCCACAGAAGAATTCATAATTATGTTCACAATATCTTTGTTAATGACTTGTTCCAAGAGTCATTCATTTTCATTCAAAACTTGATTCATTTTCACTTTAAATGTTTTAGACTCTAAACGATGTTGTTCCATGGCCTGTTCTATTTGATGGAAGACATTTTGGACTTCAAAAAGTTCATCAATCAAATGTTGATCAAATGTATTAAATAAGTCCTTCAGAGCTTTTACAAATGGAATTATTTCATCCCTAAAACAAGCTTTTGTATGTTCGAACCCCCACGAGCCCTCAGTGATAGATGTGGGTGTGGTTCTTTCTTTGACAACCACGTTAAAACTATCAAGATGGTATTTAAGTTTCTTCAAACTCGTATTAACCATGCTGACTTTAGGAAGTTCTTTTGGAACCTCAACTTTGGTGGGTCTACTAGAAAGAGTGGGTTCTGGAGAATTCACAGAATTCTAAGACCAAAAGGCTTGTTCAGCAGATAATTCAGTTTGTGGAACAAATCGTGTTTCAAAATCTTGAGAAAGTTGATTAAGAACAACATAATCGACTGGTGTAGTATTAACTTTCTTTTCTAACATCATAGGATCTTTTTGTTTTAAAAGCATTTTTGAACGACTCTCTTCAGCAAGCATTAGGGTCTCTTCAGAGTCAGGAATCACAATAGCACTCGTATTCTTAATGACATTACCATCATAAAGCTTTGGTTCCAACTGCTGAGCTTTCTTCAGATAGAAAGGATTTTGAAAACCTAGAGCTTGTTTAGTGGTATGATCATAGAAAAACTGAGGTTTCGTCAACATTGACAGTTTTGTGGCAGATTGATCTCTGTAAAAACAATATTATCTAGTCAGCAGATTTAAAGTTTTTGAAAGGAAACGTATTCACCCCCCCCCCCCTCTACGGTTTCTACAAAACAACAAGCAGTCACGTCTAAGAAGATAATCTCAATCTCTGTTGATGACAACATCATTCCTGAACCAGATGTTGCTTTGGAGTTAGGAAAATCTATGAGCTTAGCTGAGGCTAAAGAAGAGGAAGCAGCAAGTCGTGTTCATGCAACTCATGAACGTCTTGTAACAGAATTCGATGAACCTTTTGGTGAACTTGCTAATAGGCTAACTGGTAGAAGAAGACCATCTAGTATTGCCTTTAGAGATACTTCAAGTGTGTCAAAGAAGAAATCACTTGATCAGTCTTAGAAGCTGAAAGGTATTCAAACTCTGACTCCTAAAGAACAATTAGCTACTAACATGATGTAAGCACTCAAAGCCAACAAAAAGATTAGCAGGAGTCAGCCACATGCTGGAGGCTCAAGTGAAGGAGCTGGTGTTTCACCAGGGGTTCCCGATGAGTCCCACTTGATGGTCCTCTTTAACTGAATGGATCTTTGCAGCCTATAAAGGATGATAGCCAAGATGTATAAATACAAATGACTATGTAGAAACTGTGAGTATGAATACTATGTGTTAATGCGGAATCTTAACACAGGTACTAAGAAGAACAATGAACAACTGAATAACAACTTTATTAATGTGTTCTTGAGGATTACAGATTGCTAACTATGATATTGTATATGATTTGCTAAGCTTGTGTATTCGTCTGTAATTCTCTGTCTACTCACTATGCCAAAAAGGTGATCCTTTTATATACTAAGGATAACCCTAATAGGCTTACATATCTTTTTATAAAATATCTCATAAATATCTTTTAAATATCTTCTCAACGGTACTAACTAACTTTCTACTAACGGTACTAACTAACTAACAGTACTTAATACTTTGTACTGTCGGTACTAAGTATAACTGTCAGTACTAACTATTTGTACTGTCGGTACTAAGTTAAGAAAACATTAATCCTAACAAACAGTCATCCTCACAACCTCAAGTGAAAGAGCTGGTACTAAACCAGGGGTTCCTGATGAGGTAAAAGGCAGCTCTGAAGCCAAAGTTGATTCTGCAATTGATTAGGGTTCAGAAGAAGAGAGTGAACATTTTGAGGAAGATAAAGTTGATGAAGAAATCAAATGGTTAACTAATGATGAAGAAGAAGAGAATCAAGATGATCAAGATGACAATGATGATAGAAGCATTGATATTGAAAAAATAGATGCTGATGAGAAAGCTAATGATGAGTTTGTGCATGGTGATGAATATGAGCATGATGATGTGGACGAGGAGATGAAAGATGTTGAAATTGTTGATACTGGGAAAGATGATGAAGAGATAACTGATGCAGAAAAGACAGATGCTGAAAAGACAGAAGTAACAAAGGGTGATCTTGAGCAAGCTTAAAAACTTCCACTAACAAGATCCAGTTTATCTGTGTCATCCGGTTTTTGTAATCAACTCATTAACCTTTCTTCAGATACTTATTTAATTGGTACTACAAAGGAATCTGCAAATACAAAGATCAATTCACTGTTGGAGATTCAAATCCAACAAAAGGTACCACATATCCAGTCTCCATCAATACTTATTGTACCTATTTTGGTGATTCCTGAGCCTACATTTCTCTCACCAAAATCTGAAATTCCTACAGTAACTCATGTTACAACTCTTCCACCTCCTTCCCCTGTCACCAATATCACGCACGTACTGCAACAACAAGCAACACCAATCCCTAAACCACCAATCACCACCGCAACTCCAGCTGCTACAACAGTTCCCGATCCACTTCCAGCAATCGTTCAAAGAATATTTGAATTGGAAAAGGATGTTCAAGAGCTCAAACAAGTTGATCAATATCTAGCAATTCTTGCAACTATTAGATCTCAGGTACCAGCAGTTGTGGACGAGTATCTTGGATCAAGTCTTGGAGACGCTCTTCAAAAGGTGCTCTAAAAACACACTAAAGAAATTATACAACAAAGCTCTCAGAAAGATGTTTCCGAGATTATCAAGATCAAGCAAGAGCAAGCAGCCAAGGAGAAAATGCCAAAATTCTCAGCTACACCATATGATCAAGCTGCCAAGGCTGAATTCAAACAGAAGGAGATTCTTTTTAAGATGATGAGGGAATCTAAGTCTTACGAAAAACATCCAAAACATAAGGCATTCTATTATGCACTCATGCTTTCACTAATTCAGGATGAAGACGACTTGGATAGAATGATCCCAGATCTAAGGAAAAGAGACCGTGAAGAAGATGAAGACCCATCTGTTGGATCAAACCAAGGGAAAAGGAAGAAAAGTTCAGGAAAGGACTTTGAACCATCAAAGAAATCTTTAGCATCCAAGAAAACCTCAAAAGGTGACACTCCACCTAAATCTTCTAAAACTGGTAAATTTGCATCTATTGAAGAGTCGGTTAAATAAGCTACTCATAAGGTAACAATGGGTGATGAAGAACCGGTTTAAGAGAATGTAAACAATGCTGATCAACCTCAAGATGGTGAGGCTGCACCAAAGAATGATTGGTTTAAACAACCACCAATGCCTCTTACTCCAGATCCAGAGTGGAACTCATGTCAAGTTGTTGATGATCAACCTGAACAGCCCTAATTCAATGATTTGCTATTTGCTGAAAAGGATCCTCTTACATTTGATGAACTCATGGCCACTCCTATTGATTTCTCCAAGTTTGCGATGAATTGTCTGAAGATAAACAAGCTAACAAAAGCACACTTAGTTGGTACTGTCTACAACCTTCTGAAGGGCACATGCCAGAGTAGCATCTAGCTCGAGTACAACATAGAGGATTGCTACAAAGCCTTGTCTGGCCAACTAGATTGGAATAACCCTAAAGAAGATCATTGTCCCTTTGACTTGAGCAAACCTATTCCTTTGAAAGGTCATCCAGGTCATCTAACCGTAGCTTCAGAATACTTCTTCAACAACGACCTTGAATATCTAAAGTCATCGGACCCAGAAAAGAAGTATACTACATCAATCACGAAGACAAAGGCTGCAAGATATGAGTTAGTGGGTATTGAAGACATGATCCCTAATCTATGGAGTGTTACCAAAGTGGGTTATGACAAAGATGCAGTACGTGGAATTAATTACCAAGTGCCTAAGCGTCAACTATTCTATAGATCTCAGCTCAACAGATTCTCGAAACATGATGTCTTTTCTCATCTAAAGATTCTGAGCGTGAAAAGTTTAAAGGTCAACAAATTGCATGGTTACAGTTATTTGGAGGAAATTGTGGTGAGAAGAGCGGATCGACAATTATACAAGTTCAAAGAAGGTAACTTCGTTAATCTACACTTGAATGACATTGAGGACATGTTTCTTCTTGTTGTTCAACACATGTTATTCCATCTCAATGGTGAGGTTATAGTTGACTTGGCGATGACACTGCGTATGTTCATTAGAAGTCTTATCATAAAAGAAGAATCGAGGATATCCAGCTTGGTGTAGAAAGTTACTAGAAGAAGCTCAATGTCACCAAGCCTCAAAAGGACTTTCTTGGAATTTCTGCCAGAGAACTATACACACCATCATTTGATCCACCCGGAGTTGTCTATAAAGACTTAAGCAACTGAAAGAGACTAATGTGAGCTGATGAGCTCTACAAGTTCTCAGACTAGACACTCAAGAAAGTTTGTGACACTCTTCACCACAGGCTACTAAATTTTCGATTTGGCTACAACAAAGACATGCCCAGAAGAAAATGGTCAGACTCGGATAAGAGACGATCAGGCATCATGGTATATTTGATTGATAAGCAAATGCTGGAGAGGCAGATCCTCAGAAATTTAGAAAGGTTGGTTGGTGCAAGGGAAGTTGAGATGGACTACAGGCTAATGCAGAGGACATTATGATTTTCTCATACTTATTCTTCTTTCATATCAGGTCCAATCTCATTATCTTTGTTTTGAATATGTAATATATGTAGTGTAAACTTGTAAAGTAGGCAAATATATAGTGTTTGAGTACAAATTTTCAAGAATGTTTAAGTAAATTAAAAATCTTTCAAATTAATGTATATGTATATGTGTGTGTGTGTGTGTGTATATATATATATATATGGTAGTTGTATATATAAATAAATAAATATATATAAGTAAGAATGTATTTACACATACACATTCACATACACACACACAAACACACACACACACATATATATATATTAAATAATATATATATAAAGTAATATATGTTATATATGTATATATTTGTATATATAAATATTGTTATATATGATATATATGTGTATAATAGTGTAATATATATATATGTATGATAATATATATATATATATGTATATGTACAACACACACACACTCACACACACACCACACACACACACATAAATATATATATATAATATATATATATATATAATATATAGATATATATATATAAATATGTTGTTGAGTACAAATTGTATAAACAAATCAAAACCGATATTAAAACAAAAACGTTTTTACAATCAACTTTGACTAAGGTTTTATTAATGACAAAACATAACAAACCATCTTTCTCAAACCTCTTATTATCTTAAAACATGATTTCTTTACTATCTCCCAACTTTGTAGAAAAGCACATGCAACTTGAAAAAGTGTACAAATCTTTTTAAACCATAACTTTACACAAAATCATCTTACACTTATTAATTTAATTACCACATTTAGTATATAATCAAATGCAGCAAATCCAAGGAAAATCTCATAAGATTACACAAGATATCTAAAGATTTTGCAAATCAAAATCCGGATTTAGTTACTATATTCCGGTGCCCTTAGTTTTGCAAGCCGGTGCCCTCTGTCAACAGCACCGGCATACAGTAAACGTTTTGGCTATAAATACCAAGCTATTTCTCATGTTTTCACACACCTTTCTCATCTAATCTTCTCTCTAACCAACTGATCTCTCTCTCTCTAGTATCTCTTTCTAAATCTTGTGTAGGTAATTCACTTTAAGAAAGGAATTGCCAAATACGCGAAAGTTTTAAGCACGCCTCAAAAGTGTCTTGATCTTGATTCATCTTACTTCATTCAAGAGATCATCTTGCTATGATTTATTGTTGTATTGCTAGTTGTACATCAAGTGTAGTTGTGTTATTATCGATTCTCGTGTGTGAGAAATTCGGTGATCATCTTTGTAACCTATAGAAGTGTACCATTGTTGTGAGGCTTCTCCGCCAAGTGAAATGAGCTCGGTGACTAGTGTTTAACAAACTCTCGAGTAGGTGACTCAGGGAGTGGAGTAGGGCAAGGAAGGTGTCCTTGTAGCAGAACCACTATAAATACTTGTGTCCCAGTGAACTCTTTCTACACTCTATCTTCTCTTTACTCTTACATCTCTTACTTCTTAATTATCAAACATCAATATCTAGATCACTTCACTAAAAGTTTCAAACAAAGTGTTCAACAAGTTTTAAAAGGCCAAATATTTTAGAAAACTATTCAACCCCCCTCCCCTTCTAGTTTTCCACAATTGGTATCAGAGCCAGGTTACCAAAGTTTTAAAATAAATTGTATTTTAAATCTTTAAATGATTATGGATTCGAAAAACTACAAAGAAGGTCAATCTATGCAACGACTACCTCTCTTCGAGGCAAATTGTTTTATATATTGGAAAAACCGTTTTGAAACTTACGTGAAGTCTAAGGATATTAATCTTTGGTATATCATAGCTTATGGTAACTACAAACCTACCATCAAAGACAAGGATGGCAAGGATGTTGTTACACCATATGAAAAACTTGATGAAAATCAAAAGAAAATGCTTTCCAAAAATGATAAAGCTAAAATGGTTTTATACAATGCTTTACCTAAAAAAGAATATGAAAGAATTTTCATGTGTGACACGGCTCAAAATATTTGGGATTCTTTAATAACTACTCATCAAGGTAACAAACAAGTTAAAGATAATAAAATAGATCTTTTTGTTCAAAAATATGAGGAGTTTACAATTACCGACGATGAAACCATTGATTGTGCCTTTTCTAGTCAAACACAAATGAACAATCAATAACTATCTAAACGAAAACTATATAACACAATAATAAGTAAGAGTTAAGGGAAAAAACAACCAAAACCAAGACCACCGAAATTTATAGTGGTTCGGTACAATCAGCCTCTTCGCCTACTCCACTCCCCGCAGTAATCCGACTCGAGATTTCACTATGTCAACAAGCTCCCTTCAAGAAAAAAACCGTTACACGTCGCTTATACCAAATTTTCTGACACTAAGCTAAATGTCGAGTCCTAATCATAGCTAGAACCAATCTACCACTTCAAAGATATACACACCAAAAGATCTACACTATCGTGATTACACAATATCGGAATCACACAAATACACAAGATAAATACAATAGAGGTTTGGTACTTAAAAGAAAAGAGGAGAGATCACTAATTAACACTTCGTTTCTTGACAAATACAAGTGTTTTTCTCTTGCACTTGAATGAGAGGGAAGAGATGAGAGGAAGGGATTAGATCACTTGAAAAAAGATCTAAGTATGTCATTGATCAAGAGTTTTAGTGAGAGAAAGAAGGTTTAGAGAGAGAAAGAAAAGACTAAAAAATTTTGTGCAAAGATGAATATTTTTCTGCTGGGAATAGAGCAGTATTTATAGGCAGAGAATACCAACGGTCATCTGGTGGCGGTCCCGATGGTCCCTTATATATAAGGGGGCCGCCAGGCCTATAAGGGGGCCGCCACTAGACTCCGCTCCCTTTTTTGTCTTTTTGTGATGAAGGTTGTATCTTTTATGGAACCTTTCATTTTGGGGGGAAAATTTGAATTTCAAATTTTAAGTTTTTAATAAAACTTTTCTTTTAATTAGAAAATATTTTGTAAATGTAATTTTGAGAAAATACTTTTGTAGAATTAAAAGTGAGGATTAAGAGAAAAATATTACTTCTTTGAACACTAATCAATGCTTAATTATTTGTCTCTGACTAGTACGCTTAAGTTAACACTAATCTTGGGAAATAAAATTTTACATTTGATAATTTGAAAACGTTTATGTTTTTATTGTAAATGTTTTACATTTTGATTAACAAACTGAGAGGTCGAAAAATATATCAATAATGTTTTTAGACATTATTTGTATTAACATAATCAAACCTGTGTTGCTTGTCAGAAGGAAAAGCAACACAAAGCTTCTTGTAAGACCAAAACAGTCAGTTCAATCAGCCAACCATTACAAATGTTGCACATGGATTTGTTTGGCCCAACATTTGTAAAGAGTTTAATGAAAAAGATGTACTGCCTAGTTCACAGATGATTTTAGTAGGTTTAGTTGGTTTTCTTTTTAGCCTCTAAGGATGAAACTAGTGAATCCATAAAACATTTAAACATGCATATAAAATCTAATAACCTTTGGGTGAAAGTGTTTAGATTGACAATGGGACTGAAATTCAAGAATAAGGCATGAATCAATTATTCTGTGAAATGTAACGATATAAAAGGGTATTTAGTGTTTGCTAGACTCCACAACGAAAATGGAGTACAGTAAAGGGAAAAATAGACACTAATAGAACTGCTAGGACTATGCTTTCATGAATCAAAATTCCAACAACTTCTAGCTGCAGCAGTTAATACTGCTTGTTACTCCAAAATAGGGAGTAAGTTATCAAGCCTCATAACAAGACCCCCTATGAACTTTTTCTAGGTAAAAACCTGCCTATAAACTTTATGAGACCATTTAGCTGTCCTAGTTACAATCCGTAATACCCTAGATCACCTAGGTAAATTTGATGGAAAAGGCTGTTTAAGGGTTCTTATGTAGATACTCTACCAATAGCAAAGCATTCAAAGTGTTCAACATTAGAACTAGATAGTAAAAGAGATACCTGCAAGTTAAATATAGGTGAGAATACAACTAATATTGCAGGACAGTGGACCAAATTGGCTTTTTATATAGATGCACTAACAAATTCTATGACTATAACCATGTTGTGTGCAGGTAATAATTTAATTGGTAATGCAGGTACAAACATGTGATGATGCAGGTAAAGCTAGATGAAGCACTAGTAACAAAAAGTGTATTGGTTACTCCAAAAATGTGTTGAACAATATGCATATATTTCACACACGTTTTTTTTGTTGTCCTTGATAGGATGTAAAATACACATATCCATTTATACCTAAAATAACCAAAATAAACCCAAAACAGACCAAAAATGGCAAAAATATGCTTGTATTTGTGTTTTGTGTGTGCAGGTATGGATAAGTCAAAAGTCACAAGAAAACAATCAAAAGCTAGCAAGCACGGACTCGAGAATCAGAAGAGTTCAAAAAGAAGCCAAAGATTCAAAGCCGAAGCCAATTTTTCATCTACAATGGCCATTCTTGCAAATATCCGAAAGTTATTTTAAACTTAAAGAGAGAAAATAAAGACAAGACCAAAATGCAATCTTCCCAAAGAATCACAGTTTTAACTGTCAAGAAGGAGCGGGAACCCTTTTACCTATTCACCCGTCTTCCCCAAATTCACTCCCATGGTAAAACCAAGCAAATCAAAATTAATAGTGCGTTGGTCAATTCAAGGGAAGCACATAGCATACAAAAGAAGGTAAATTAGTCTAATCAAGAAGGAAACGTATCCTAGCCCAAGCTCAAAGGCACGAAATCCGAAGAAAGAAGCACAAGTTTATATGGGTTTTTATGCTAAACTCACTCACAAAACTAACACAAACGTCACATCAAAGAATGCCAGCCTGGCAATCCTCAGGTGTCCACATCTTAATCAAACGGCCATAATTGATGATCAAATGATTGAAGAAATGAATGGCAGAAGATAAAAGATTGGAAAAAGCAGGGCTAGAGTCCTAGAAGCTACAGCTGTGCACTATAAAAAGACCTCATTCTCACACACACAAAGAGTCTTTGATATTCTTTTATCTAGTATTTACATAATACGTATTTTTATTTCTTAAATCAATTCCTTTTTCAAGTATTGTTATCAAGCTATTCAATTAATGAAATTCAGTTTTAATGTTTTAAATTCCGTTTCTAAAAGCTCTCATTTTAAATTCATATCTCTCTTAATAAGCCAAATTGTCTCATAAGCTAATAAGCTCATTTAAAAAGCTCTTTCAGTCTATAACTGAAAATAGAGCCTGTTTTGAATTCAGTATTAATCTTACTAAACCTTTAATTAAGATAAAAACTTACATGGATCTTATTGGATCTAAGCTTTTGGAAGGTGACTTACCTTGGAAGAAGATCCCAAGGACTTATACTCTACTTACTCATAAGCTGAGAAGCTTGTAGCTCCCTTAATGTTGTCCCTGCTTGTTTAGCTAGAGGAGTTTGAATTTTCTCTTCAGTTTCACTTTCAAATTCTTAGTTTAAATATTAATATTATTGCTTGCTATGTTTAGATCTGTTATTTGCTTATTCTCTTTGCTTGTTAGTGTTCAAATTTCTCTCTTCTAGTGCAATTTAGTTATATGTTTTCATCTGTTTTTGCTTCCATAGTTATAGATCATTAGTTACTCATTTCTGTCATAAAAACTCATAAAATCCAAAAATATTAGTTTAAATAGCTTAGATCTTAGATTAAGGCTTGTTCAGTTGTTCAATCATGTTTGCTAAGTTTGTTTTAAGCTAGTTTTTATCTGGTATTTAGGATTTGTTCATTAGATTTCTCTTTAAAAGCTTTTCTCAAATCTGTCATAATGGTTAAGTAGTGTTTGGTTTAGTGCACCCTTGATTTTACACTAGCAGTACTAACCTCAGTTAGTACTGCTGAACCTTTGCACTACCAGTACTAACTTCCAAGTTAATACTGCTTCAAACATTAGGTACTGATAGCTTAAATCTCAGTAGAATAAAATTTAGTTATTTTAGCTTATTTAGTTTAGTCTTCATTTCTACTTTTTCATCGCTTATTTATGTTTCAAAAGTCAACAAATTGCTCCAACATACTTTCACTTGAAAGTACTGCTGAACTTTTACACTACCAGTACTAACTATAAGTTAGTACTGCCGTGTCATAGCTTAGTTTTAGATAAGTAATTTAAGATTTAGCTATTAAATTCAGTAGAATTTAAGTTTTCATTAAAAAGAGGCCCCTTTAATCCATCTTAGTCTTTATTTGCAGTTTCTAGCTTATTTCCTTAGTTAAATTTAGCTGTCAAACGTCATAAAACTTGAAAATTCCAAAAAACATAGGAACTTAGTAGATTCTAAATTTGTTAATTCGGCTTCAATCCTAGATTTATTAAGGGGAGGGGGGGAAGGCTTTATATAGATGATTATAAGCAGATGAAAAGTCCTTTTAAGTTTCAAGAGTCTAGTTTATCTTATTAAGTTTTCTAGCTTAATTGAAATTTTTGTGTGTCTTTGCTTATTTCCTTGAGTTTGCCTACATCTTACAAATCAGTATTTAATAAAAGTAGTTAAGCGTTAGTTTTTCTTTTCATTTAGAGTTAAAGCATATCATAAGCTCTTAGAACTTCTTTCTTTTTCATTTTGATCTAGTGTTGAGTTATTTATAGCTTATTTTCTAAAAACAAGGGATAAGCCTACTTCCTGAAAACACCTTTATTAATGAAAAGCTCAATTATTAGAGCAATCTTTGAGTTTCAGGCTATAGTGTTTTTGTAAAGTCCTTTCCCACTAGACTCCCTCTACAACTTTTTCTTCTTTGAGTATTTCATTATAAGTTCTTTAAAATTTCGAATGCTTATTGGGACTTAGTTTGTTGTCGGGGTAGATTCCATGAAGAAATGTAACTTTTCAATCTTAGTTGTTATTCAGTCAGTTCCCCGTCATTTAGTGTTTTTCCCGTTAGTCCTTCTCCTTTTTGGCACCATTAGTCCATTAATTAAGTTTTAAATTAGTTATTAAGTTTTAATTAGTAATTAGGGTTAAGTTTTAATTAGATCAATTAAGCTTTTATAAAAAGATAAAAATTAGGGCTTTTATTTTTAACAATTTTCGGCACTTTTTCTTTATCTAGTAAAATCTTTAGTTTACATTTTAGATTAAAAATTTGTTTCTTGCTTATATTTTCATTATTAGTTGCTTCTAATTTCGTAGTTAATAGTAGGGTCAAAGTCCAAGATAAGCCAAGCCCAACCCAAGATAGGAAGCCTACGAGCCCATGGTGGCCTTAGGGTATAAATAGGACCCTCTCCACACATGGAGAGGGTGTTGGTTGCATTTGCTTTCATTTGTAACTCACTTAACTTCTCTCTAATCTAATCTCACTGGTACAAAAATTGGTATTGGTCACTCCAAAAATGTGTGACGATATACATATGGTCACACGTGTTTTTTTAGGTGTTTGTCACTAAAGATCGCGCCACTGTAGGTCACATACGGTAACGTTAGAGAGTTCGTGGCTATTTCCATTGAAAAAGAGTGACCAAAACCCGAATATGTGTGACAAATTAGGCATAAGTTTTGTTGGATTAATCAGTATTAGTGACCGTAAACACTTTATAGTCACACGAATGGTTTTTGAGAAGTAACTATTGTTCGTAACCTTTGGCCCATAAAAAGTATAATTAATGTGACATTTGAGATGATTTATTCAAGTAAATGTGTATTTTGTGTGACTATTTCCTGTCCTGTGGCCACATGAATATATAATAAATGTGATGTTTGTGATGATTTAGTCACACAACGGGTGTTGTTTTTTTGGAGCTAGTCCACTATAAAATTATAAAAAAAATGACCAAAAGTGTTAATAAGTGCCTTTGGCCACATAAATATATAATATAATGTGACATTTTAGATGATTTATTTAAGTAAATGTGTATTTTGTGTGACTATTTCCCGTCCTGTGGCCACATGAATATATAATAAATGTGATGTTTGTGATGATTTAGTCACATACATGTTAACCAAAAGTGGCCAAAAGTGTTAATAAGTGTGACCATATGTTGTTTAAAGTCAAGTGAATGTGTATTTTGTGTGACTATTGTTCATCCAATGGTCACATGAATTTTAAGTTTGTGTGGCGTTTTGTAATATTTAGTCACACAAAAGCATGTTTTTTTTAATTTAGTCACATACAAGTTATACAAAAGTGGCCAAAAGTGTTAATAAGTGTGACCATATGTTGTTTAAAGTCAAGAGAATGTGTATTTTATGTGACTATTGTTCATTCAATGGTCACATGAATTTTAAGTGTGTGTGGCAATTTGTAACATTTAGTCACACAAAGCTTGTTTTTTTTGTTATTTAGTCATATACAAGTTAACCAAAAGTGGCCAAAAGTTTTAATAAGTGTGACCATATGTTTTTTAAAGTTAAGTGAATGTGTATTTTGCGTAACTATTGTTCATCCAATAGTCACATGAATTTTTAGTTTGTTAGGCATTTTGTAATATTTAGTCACACATCGAATTAAATAAAAAGTGACCAATAATGTTGATAAGCGTGACCATATTATGTGAGTGTATCTTTTAGTCACATATAACAAATCAATAATTTGTGTCATTATATATATATATATATATATGACTATTTTTCATTCAATGGTCAAATGATTTTTAAGTGTGTGTGGAAATTTGTAACATTTAGTCACACAAAGCTTGTTTTTTTTGTTTAGTCACATACAAGTTAACCAAAAATGGCCAAAAGTGTTAATAAGTGTGACCATATGTTGTTTAAAGTCAAGTGAATGTGTATTTTGTGTGATTATTGTTCATTCAATGGTCACATGAATTTTTAAGTTTGTGTTGGCAAATTTGTAAACATTTAGTCACACAAAAAACTTGGGTTTTTTTTTGTTATTTAGTCAATCATTACAAGTTACCAAAAGTGGCAAAAGTGTTAATAAGTGTGACATATGCTTATTTAAAATCAAGTGAATGTGCTTTTTGTTGTGATTTTGTTCATCCAATGGTCACATGAATTTTTAGTTTGTGTGGCATTTTGTAATATTTAGTCACAATCGAATTATAAAGAGTGACCAATAATGGTTGATAAGCGTGGGACCATATTATGGTGAGTGCATCTTTTTGTAACATATAACAAATCAAAATAATTTGGATCTTATATTTATATTATATATATATATTAGATATATATATTTTATATATATATTTATATATATATATATTTATATACTCATATATAATAAATGACACACCACACTCACACACACACACACATTATATATATATATATATATATATATATATATATATATATATATATATATATATTTTATATATATATATATTATATATATATTTATATATATATAAGTATAAACATAATTAAAAAACAAAAAGCAATTTCACATTGAATAAAACTCGATTGTATATACTGAACCAAATATCAATTGTATGTCGTACATAATCAAAATTATCAACTGCCATAATTTAAATGAATCTTGTGTCGTCTTTCATAGCGTTGCTAATGCGGGGGTGTTGTTTGTGACGAGTTGGTGTGTGTGTGTGTAGAGCGAGCGCGCGCGCTTCGCGCTCGTGGTTATGGTGTGTGTGTGTCTGGTGCCAGAATTGTAATCCAACTTATTTGTATCGTAGTTGCGTGGTGTATCTGCAGTAAACAAAAAATGCTTGTATCATAGAATATGATGAATTATTATATATTGTAGGTTGAAAACAACACATGTGATGAACATATCTCTAGATAGAGGCAACAACAACTGATTTTTTGGCCATGCCAAAGAAAATCCACACTACGCTTCCTTAACTGTTTTTTTAACGCACATTATTTCTACGGCCGATATGCATGCTGCATCCACTATCGATGAATCAATTGACACTTTGTAGCAATCATTTGGGAGTGCTTGGTTATGCAGCATTTGTTTTCTCGCAAACTTGTATACGGTACCCAAAGCAACAATATTTGATTTCTTTAAGTGCCACAGTTTGCACTTAGATGCCTAAAAAAAGAATTTTTGCATGTATATATCAGAAATTATTTAAACAAAAGAATAACAAGACACATGTTGAAATACATACTATTGGTAGTTCTTGTGTTGGAGACACATTTCCTTGTGATTGGGAATCTTGAGACCCGTTTCTTCGTGACTTAGGCGTTTTCTTAGGTCCGACAGTTTTAACAGGTTCCTATATGTATATATAAAACACGGTACATTAGTCATGTATGTAAAATTCAAAAATCAAAACCATTGTTTCCATTACCTTTTCCGAAGTTACAAGCCCATTAGACTTCTTCTGAATTCTCGCATCTTTATCACGTACAACAACACTTGACTGAGTTCCGTCCACCTCATAAGCGCCCATTGGAGTCACCTGCAATATAAATTAAGAAATACATTGACTCATCAGTTTATGTTCAGTGCCTGCTATCATTAGCATCAGTGGTGTTAGCATTAGAAAATGAAATTGTTAACAACATAAAAAATGGCTTACATCTGAGGCTACTTGCAATTGAGATGACAAATTCAACTGCACCCCTTGTGCAGCCAACTGATTCATCAGTTGACTAAGCATTCCCTTTGTTTCTGTCATCTCATTGGATAATTTATTGACCAATACATCTTTTTCTGTCATCTCGGTGGACAATTTCTTGACCAATTCATCTTTTTGTTGACGCTCACGTCTCTCATTATCAAGTTGAGTTTGAAGTAACTCAATTCTTTCATCAGTTGCTTGTCTGCTTCGAGGAAGATGAAAATACCTCTTGTATGTAACTCCACTTCCCACTCCTCTTGCATAACCTCCCTTTTCCTTACCAAACACAACTGTCATGGCATCAGTGCCATCATCAAGATTCAAGGTTCCTTCCTTGATCTTGTCATCAGCTTCTTTCTGCACAAAAATATAGGAAATAGGTTATTAAACGTAAATAAGCATAACAATAGAATTTGCAGTCAAACATATAAGTTTATCTCCCACTGATCTAATCTCATCATCTGTAAATTCTCCGTCTTTGTTTACCCTTCCTTTCAACCACATTATACCACGCGGGGGTTCTTCATCTGCTTCAATTTCTTTATTTTCGAT
Source organism: Tanacetum coccineum (assembly GCA_026074375.1). Classification (NCBI taxonomy): domain Eukaryota; kingdom Viridiplantae; phylum Streptophyta; class Magnoliopsida; order Asterales; family Asteraceae; genus Tanacetum; species Tanacetum coccineum. The sequence continues at coordinate 70,446 of BQNB010008440.1, forward strand.
CTAATAAACATCAAATGCATACACATGTAAAGTTAAACCAAGATAAACAAAAATATGAGGGTATTAAATGCAAATGTGCAAATTGTGCAATGTAAACAGATTCATTTCTCAAACTCATCTCTCAATTTGTAAAACAAACATTATGTAATCTTACCATTTTCTCTTTCACAAAAACATATCCACCTCATCCCATTTTATGATGATAAACATTTTTTGAACGCGTCATTTTACCTCTAGCTGATTTCTCCTAAAAACACAAAATCACAAGTGTTGGGATTAATAGCCTTCTTGATGCTGTTAAAGATTAATGCTGCTCAAGTAAAGATAGTGTTGCTGATTATCTTCAAGGAAAAAAATACCAAGTGGTTAGTACTGCTAGAGTAAATATGTTACTACTGCTAGTACATAATTAGTACTGCTAGTTAATATATTACTAATGTTAGTATAACTTAGTACTGCTAGTATAAAGTTAGTACTGCTGGAGAACTACAATGAAATATGTGCCGTGTTTACTACTGCTGGCAATACAGTTAATGCTGCCAGTGGGAGTTAATGCTGCCATTGAAAGTTATTACTGCTAGTTCAAGTTAAGACTGCCAGTGGAAAAGTTAATGCTGCTGGATTGTTAAAGCTGCTGAGAAGATTACAACTGCTTATTATGAAATGACATATAGACTTAAATAAAGATGACTAATTAAAACCTTGTATGCATCGGTGGTCGTGTAGTTTACAAACTCGACCCATTCTTCTGCTTTCACAATTGCACTATACTTTGCCGGGAGTTCATTCAGTTTCGAAGGTGTATTTAGGTTGGGCAATATGTATTTTTGTCTTAGTTTCATTCTGAAATTCCTTAGCAGTTTACCAAGACGATGAATTACCAAGTTTCTGACTGTCAAGTCAACATCAAAATATCGCTGCAAAGATTAACACAATGTTGTTAATTAGTTGCACATAATGTAAATGCATAGATAAACTTATGTAGTACTAGGTTAAAAAATAGTATATATGTACCGTGATTTCATCCCATAGTTTATCTCTTGATTCTTTATCCACCTTCTTCAAAGATAGAATCTTCAAACCTATGTGCTCACGAACAAGATCTCTTAAAAAACATGAAAACAATGCTCTGTGTAACCCTGATACCCTATTCAACGCATTAAAGGTTACCTTGATCTTTATTCCACCAAGTTTGCCATATTCCCTAAGAAACTTATATAGCCTGGTTATGTCCCTCTTAACTAGTTTCAGATCTGAATGGTTGGTTCCATCCGCATCTTCAGCATGGTTGGTTCCATCCGCATCTTCATCATCAGAATACTTCTCGGATTCATATCCTAACATATCATCATTTTCATTATTAGAATTAACCAAAAGATCATGATCACCGGCTTGAATTTCCACCAAATGATTCTGAAAATCGGATTGATTTCCATGACTCTTGACCAACAATGTGTAAAAGAAAATGATTCTGGCTTGGAGAGTAATGGTGATAGAAGATTTGATTTTTCTATTTTGGTCGTTGCAGTCTTTTTTTAGGAGAGAAATCAGGGTTTATGATGAATATGAAAGGGCTCTTTTTTTGGAAACTGATATGCATTTAATTAGTTGATATGCATTTAAATTTTTTTTGAAAGTGATGCATTTAAAAAATTTTAGATAAATTTGTTGGCTCCAACTTATTTTAAATTAACAATTTAATTATTTAAAAAAATTTCATTTTTGAAAAATATGAAATTTGGCTCTAAAACTGCATTTTTTTCTCCAAATTACTGCTGGTAATACAGTTAATGCTGCCAGTGGGAGTTAATGCTGCCAGTGAAAGTTACTACTGCTAGTTCAAGTTAAGACTGTCAGTGGAAAAATTAATGCTGATGGATTGTTAAAGCTGCTGAGAAGATTATAGCTGCTTATTATGAAATGACCCATTACACCCAAAAGCTTTTTTAACACAAAATATGTAATCTTGTATGTGACCCATAAATTTTTTCCTGTATGACCCGTATCTAAAAATACAAAAAATAAATAAATTAAAACAACATTAACTAAGAAAGTTTGATTAATTACAATCATCAACAGATACAAGCCATTATTGCATGAAATATTGTTTGATCAGCTAATACAAGTTAGATTGCCCAAAAATTAGTTTAACATGTTACCAGAACACTGTTTTAAGATGAGTACTACATGAAATTAAACAAAATGATGAAATCCTTTCATCACCTTCAACATGAAACCTTTCTTTTCCCCTTTGACTTGTTTGCACATCTTTCAAGTGTCCTCGTTCGATATTTCTTCACAATATTATCCCATGTTTCAACATTAGCTAGTCCAAGCACACATCCCTTGTTTGGAATAGGGCTTTTGAAGATGACTTTTGGAATTGGCTTCTTTGCAACTGGTAGATAATCCTTAACAGTATCATATCCATACCATTCAAGCAATTCTTTTGGAATGAGCTCCTTAGACCGCCTTGCAATTGATGGCCCCTCCTTAGGAATACTTGTTATTGATGGCCCCTCACTAGAAACACCTTTGTTGTCATCTGAGCTGTCTGAAGTAAGCACAATTATTTTTGCAAAAACAAATTAAAAATCAAACTAAGTCTGGTAAGTCTGTTGACCCACATTACAGATGCAAGCACACCATTTGACCCACATTACAGATGCACATTACAGTGCCCTAACCCAATAACCACTAACTCTGTTAATAAGCTAAACCCAGCAGCCCTAACTCTACAAATAAGCTAAACCAAACAGCCCTATGATTGCAAATAAGCAAATAACCTAATCAAGAAACCCTAACTCTGCTAATAAGCTAAACCCAATAACCACCAAGTCTGCTAATAAGCTAAACCCAGTAACCCCTAAGTCTGCTAATAAGCTTAACCTAATAACCACTAACTCTGCTAATAAGCTTAACCCAACAGCCCTAACTCTGCAACTAAGCTAAACCAAGCAGCCCTATTTCTACTAATAAGCAAATAACCTAATCAAGAAACCCTAAGTCTGCTAATAAGCTAAACACCAAAATACAAATAACCCAAATACAAAGAAGCTAATAAGCTAAACCAAAATAAGAACAACAAATGACAAACCTTTACTCATTCTAGATGATGACGATTATGGATTGCTTATGTGGTTTGGAATTAGAGTTGTGTTTGATTATTGGGTCGATTAGAGGAAATTGTGTTTCAATTAGGGTTGTGTTTGATTATTGGGTCGGGTTGTAAGTAGATTACCTATGGACTTAACCCTATTATTAAAAATAAATAAATTATTAAAAGTTTATAAATAAATGGAGAATTAATTAAATTAAAAGTTTATAATTTGTGTTTTTATGAAAAATAATTAAATTAAAGTTTATAATTGTCAATTTTAAATTAAAATAGTAGCTTTAAAAATAAATTAGCTATAGAATTTAAAGATATCGTGTTATAATCATGCTTGATATCGAAACGTTTTATTAAGTGCGGGTCTTCAACAAAGAATATCTTATCGTGGTTGGAGCTTAAGTTAGTAGTATCATCGATAACATTATTTGAAGATGAATTAAGCACCAATAGAAAACGGAGGTAGCTCGTCAAACTGGTTGTATCCGTCCTCGAACATTCTCAACAAACTATACGTCGTTTACCATGAATAACGACATTCCATCTAGAATCATTTGTGTCCTCAATAAATTCTATGCATAGCCATTTGTGGAAAGATTGACACTTGTAAAGCCATGATTGTTAAATGTGGAAAGAGTGTTAGCCTCGGTCGAGATAGATGTGATAGCTATAGCATGAATAGTCACCTAGAACACAATATCCAAGTTCACATTTCATAACATCTTTAGTAAAAAGAAGATGATGAAAATACCACCTTGGACCAACATCATTGTTTCTTCTTTCTTTGTCGCAATAGTCGTTATACAATGCTTACTGAGAAGTCATGCAAATCACCTTGTATGTCTTGCCGATTATGGAAGTTCACATTAGTTTGGTTTCGTGTATAGTTTATCGTCTAATCCATGTGTGTAATAATTTAATGTTTAATAGTTTACTTTAGCTCGTTTATGGATTTTTGTTCACTTGTAGGTCATTAATGTTAATTCGTGCCTTGATAACTTACGACATATCATCTCAGTAACAAATATGTATAAAGAGAATACCTTGTCAAGATTGTGTTTTAAATGTACTTTCACTGATATGACTTTGTTCAAGTATTAGATAATAACCAAGGTTGCAAAAGTGGCGAATCGCGAATTGCTTGTTTTGGGTATTTCCGGCGAGGTTTGTGTAGTTCGTCAAGATTTTCCTTAAAAATCAACTTATAATAGATATAAACAACTATCATAAGTGATTAAAACACCAATAGAAAATGGAGGTAGCTCGTCAAACTGGTTGTATCCGTCCTCATAGACAACATTCTCAACAAACTATACGTCGTTTACCATGAATACACTTGTAAAGATTGACACTTGTAAAGCCATAATCGTGGAAAGATTAACACTTGTAAAGCCATCTAGAATCATTTGTGTCCTCAATAAATTGTATGTATAGCAATTTGTGGAAATATTGACACTTGTAAAGCCATAATCGTTAGGGTTAGCCTCAGTCGAGATAGATGTGATAGCTATAGCATCTATGGGTTAATGAAAAGTCACCTACAAACCCCGCAGTGTGGAACCTAGAACACAATATACAAGTTCATATTTCATAACATCTTTAGTATTTTCGATTATTTTTTAAATGTTAATACTATAAGAAGAACAATAAAAATAATGACATCATGCATGATTTGCTTCACTGACCGCCTTCTCGTAAATCAAGAAAATCAAGGCACATTAAAAAGCTAAAACAAGTATTAAAACAATAAAGCTAATTTGAAAAATTCAAACTTAATTAGTAATTTAAAAACTAATTTGAAAATTATTTAAAAACTTTTAAAACTAAAAATACAAAAATCTTAAAACTTATTTTTGTAAAACTAATTATTATAGCAAATCACGATGTAGATTAAAGGCCCATCATCTAATATCTGAGATACGCATAGGGCTTATGTTAGTTAATTAGCTTATTTTCTTATCTGTTTTTTAAGCTTTTATTAGTCCATATCGTCTTTCAATAAATTCTAAAAGTACCTAAGTGTTCTTTAGTATAAGTTGTTTTCATCAATTTTTTCAATAAGCAATTGAATTTCAAAATAGTTTCTAAAAGATGTTTTAGAGAGCTTTTTAGTTGTAGTTTAATCTAGTGTAGCTTAATAGTGCATAAGCATCCAAGAGCTTATTGAAAATTAAGCTCAAAGGTCCTTGCAGGGCCTGTTTGGTTTAAAGTTTTTATTGAGTGCTTATTAAGTTTTACAGCTTATGGCTTATTTCTTTTACTTGTTTCTAGCTTATACCTGCTTATTAGATTAGTTATAGATAGCCTTAGCTTATTTTGTTCTTAGTTTAGCCTATTCTATCTTATTGTTGTTAAAATTTTAAGCAAAAAGCCAAAAACACTCTAAGTGTGTTCTATCAAGTTAATAAGCTGTTTTCTAGCTTATTTTAGATTTTCAAAAAGATTTCTTTTACAAAAGTTTTTAGTTTTCATCTGTTTTACAACTTTGTTTTTATAAGTTTTCAAAAATAAAAAAAGGGGGGGAAGATGGAAATCGAGGGTGAGCAAGGCTCGAACCCCCGACCTCAACATCCTCAACCCTTATAAATGTCTCACACCACACACCTCTAACCAATGTGCCCTGTGGTCTTTTTCATTCTAGGATTGCAAAATCTATTACTTATATACATTTTAGACTCTTTAGTAAAATAAGTTGTTTAAGCTTATTAGATAAGCTGTGTAACCAAGCTTATTTTTCTTAAATTCCTTTTAGTTCAAGCTATTTTCTATAATTTTTTCAGAATTTTTATAATTAGTTTAGTATTTTTAAACATTTATTTTTATTAAAAACTTTAAAAAATCATAAAAAATAGAAAAATAATCAAAAAAATATAATTCTTTTTTAGAAAATTTTCTTTTATCATATAGTTTCTAGGAAAAATAGTTTTGTTTCCGTAGGGTTAAAATTGCAAAATTTCAATTTTTAAAGAACGGGATTCGTTTCCGTTCACGTTTTTCGTGTTTTTAAGCTCATTTCAATTCCGTTTTTGTTCTAGTTTTCTTTAAACTTACTTTTTAGTCAATTAGAGTCTATTAAAAGAGAAAAATTCATTTTAGGTTTAATTTTGGAAATTTAGGGTTTTTAATCACCGTTTAGGGTTCCCGTTTTGCGTTTTTAGTTAAAGTTTAATTTCCCGTTATTAAAGTTAGGTTTAATTGTCCTTTAATTTGCTCCTTTTAGGATTTTAGAAAACAAATCATCGTCGAACCAATTCAAATCATTGTCCTCCAAACAACAAACGGTTGTATCAATTTAATAAAATCGTTAGGGAAATACGACCGGGTATCATACTTCCCTGGGTATATACGTTATAATATTACTATATTATAATTGTGAGAATTTTCCTTTCTTCCTTTGTCCTCAAGGGTAGTTTGGTAATTTTCTATTCATATTATACTTATATCATTATACGTGTATAAAACTATCCAATCAGTTTTTGGCGCCGTTGCCGGAGATTTGTGATTAAGATTCTTTCGTTTGAAGTTTGTCGATCGTGATTTGGAGAACCTTTCGTCTACGAAAGTTACGCTTTTAAGAAAATTAAAAAAAAAATAAAAAAATTGTAAGACCTTAAAAAGTTAAAAATATTTTTCTTTCTTTTTAGTTAAGTAGTAAGATTAAAACCAAAAAGACAAAAAATATTTGCCCTTCCGGATTTTTCGATTCTTCTCGTTATTTGTGAATATAAAAAAAAATACAAGTTGGTAAAGAACACCAAATTAAACCTTCAATTGAGGTATTATCCATCAATAAGTTCCCGAACCAAAGATTAAAAAAATTTTACCGTTTGTGTCACTAACGAAAAAGGCGCACCTCTTTTGTAAAATTTATTTTACTTAAGAGAGTTACCCTAAGTTTGTTGATTATTCGGTAAACAAAAATATTTTCCTTTTCTCGTTTCTTTTTATCATTTCATTTCTCTTGTTTAGTGCATACGTACTAGATATTCCTATTTTCCAAATAATTCAAACATAACCATTCTGAGACGTCGAAATAAAGGGACGTGTGTTGCTCCAAAACATTGTCGAAACCCGAGTTCGTTACATATCGTATATGTACCAATGGCGGAACGTATGATGGAAGAGCTACTCCGAGCACCTACGGAAGGGTACGGAGAATCTATTGTTTTACCAGAAATTAATGCGGATCATTTTGAGATCAAGACAAAGTTACTTCAATTGGTTCAAGCGAACCCGTTTTACAGTCGTGAGAGTGAAAATCCTCATGCTCATATTAATAGTTTCAAAAGGATTACCTCGACTTTACGATTGTAGGATGTGTCCTAACTCGATGTGATTAAGCTTATGATGTTTTCATATTCGCTCAAGGGAGCCGCTAAAACTTGGTACGAGAAAGAACCACCAAATTCAATCTTGACTTGGGAGGATCTCGTGACCAAATTTGTGAATCAATTTTTCCCTCCTTCAAAAACCATTCACTTAAAGAATGAAATTTCTCGATTTACACAAAAATTTGAGGAGACTTTTAGTGAAGCGTGGGAACGAATTAAGGAGTTGCTTAGAGCTTGTCCCCGTCACGGATTTACGAAGTTAACTCAAGTTGATATCTTTTACAACGGTTTAAACGAGAATGAACAAGACTCCTTAAATGCCAAGGCGGGTGGAAATCTTTTGAGTAAGACGACTAGAGAGGCTTTAAACATAATTGAGACAATCAAAAGTTCGTTATTCACGTAATAGATCAAATGCTTCTAGGATGAATGCTACTTCTAGTAAAACGGATGAGAGAATTGATAAGCTTGCGGATCTGACTTTCGCCTTACTCAAAATTGTTTCTAAGAAAGTTCATAACATTGTCACTCAGCTCCGTTAAAAGCGGTTTGAGGAAAACTTGCTGTTACTTGGGGTGGTGCCCATTCTTGGTATAATTGTCCGGCTACCAATACAATCAGGTTAGTGTTTGTGCAACCACGGGAACTTACAATCAAGTTAACCCTCCGAATCGTGTTAGTAATCAAATGGCACCACCAGGTTTGCTCCGGTTGCAAAACAATGGTCAAAATAGGTTAATCCAGAATCAAGGTTCAAGGGAATATTTTCCGGGAAATATTTTTCATGGAATCAAAGGTTTTCAAACTCAATAATCATGCTTCAATTTTCAAAACAAAGGATTTCAAACAACCGTTTAAGTGCCTAATTAATTTCAAGTTCAACAAGAAATTTTCAAATGATTTTTTCAAGTTACAAAGCGGAATAATTGATAAGTTGTTAAGAAACATGCAAAATCAAATCAAATTCGTTGGAAAGGAGTCCTTAAGAAGAAATTCAATCTACCGTAAAATCTCAACAAGCCGTCATGATGAATTAACAAACTCTTTTCAAAATAATTTCCCAAACATGATTCGGGAACTATTCCGAGTAATACCATTTCCAAACCCGAAAGGGATGAGATGAAAGCGATCACTACTTTCCGAAGTGGTGTTGGTTACGAGGGACCCTCGATTTCTACTAATCCTTCTCCTAAAAAGGTGTGGAACGAGAAACAAGCCGACAACGGATAAAGAGCAAACAAATTCAAGGATGTAGGTACGCTCAATCACCACCTCCGGTTATCCCTATTTCTAATCCAGAATTCGATATTCCAAAGAGTTCACCTAAGCCAAATATTCCATATCCTTCACGACGTGATGATCAAAAGTCGCGTGACAAAGCTTCGAATCAAATGGAGAAGATCTTCAAAATCTTTCAAGATTTGCGCTTCGACATTAGTTTCGCGGATGCTTTTCTTTTGATGCCCAGATTTGCTCCTACGATTAAGAGTTTGCTTATGAATAAGGAAAAGTTGCTTGAGTTAGCTAAGATACCGTTGAACGAGAATTGCTCGGCAATGCTCCTCAAAAAGCTTCCCGAAAAGCTTGGAGATCCCGGCAAGTTTCTTATTCCATGTAATTTCCCAGGGAATGGATGTATGCCACGCCTTGGCCGATCTTGGCGCGAGCATAAATCTTATGTCACTTTCTATTTGGAAAAAGTTTTCTCTGCCAGAACTTACACCAACTCAGATGACTTTAGAGTTAGTGGACCGATCAATTACTTATCCTAAAGGACTCGCCGAAGACATTTTTGTCAACGTTGGGAAATTTCATTTTCCTACTGACTTTGTTGTTGTCGATTTCGAAGCCGGTCCTCGAGTACCTCTCATACTTAGGAGATCCTTTTTGAGGGATACGGTCGGATTTAATTGATGTTTTATTGAGGACGAAAAACCCTTCGGGTTGATAACGAAGCCGTCACTTTTAATTACTTTTGTTTTAGTGTTTTATAAAAGTAGAAATCATGTCCTATTGCCTGCATTCTTAGATTTGACACTATTGTGTCAATTGCATCAGTTAAGAAAGACAGACAAGTGGCCTAGTTCAAGCTAAAATTTCAGAAGATAAAAGTAGTTGTTAGGTCTTATAATTCAAAGCACAAAAGATTTTTTAGGCCAACTAAGATCTTTTTGAACTTATTTTGTAGTAGTTAGCTTAATTAGTTATCTGTTTTTAGATTCAAAATTAGCATTTTGTCTTTTATCACAGTTTTGAAAAACTAAAAAAATAAGTAATCTGTCTGGATTAGCTTTTTTAATTAACCTTTTTATAGCTTATTTGATTTTCAAAGTGCTTTTCAAAAGCTGTTTTCAGTAGTCTTTAGTATGAGCTTTAAGGTCTTTTAAGTTTTATTGTCACAAGGTTCAATTTGATTACTTAAAAATAAGCTCAAAAATTGCACATCTGCCTGTTTGGTATGCAGTTTATTCAAAGTGCTTATTTGAAATTTTTAGCTTATAGCTTATTCTTTTTGCTCATTTCTAGCTTAGTTTAGCTTATTAGATTAGTTAATAAGTAGCTTGTAGCTTATTTGGTCTGTTTTAGCTTATCTAGGTATTTGAGCTTATTAAATTTAGGAAAATACCAAAAAAATAGAGTTAAGTATTCTGTCAAATCAATAAGCTATTTTCTAGCTTATTTCAGGTTTTCTGTTATAAGTGTTTTTATAAAAAGTGTTAGTTTTTAGCTTGTCTACAACTTTGTTTTTTTGAGTTTTAAAAAATAAAAATTAAAAAAAATGTTAAGGCCAGGGCTCGAACCCTGCTCTTGGATTGCGCATGTGAACGACACAACACAATTTACTCGGTTTATCTCTGTGCTACAATAAGCTCATCCATATACTTTCAAACAAATTCCTATTAACCTTTCTTTAGTTCTTATTTTATTAAATAAGTTGTAGCTAGTTTCTAGCTTTTCAGGGCTTATTCTTTCAGCTAATTTTCAGCTTTCATTTTTATTAAATCCAGCATTTAATTTTACACTTTTAGTAATTTTTCTAGATTTTTAAGATTAAGTTCGTTATTTTTAATCATTCTTCTTTGTTAAAATCTTTAAAAAATCATAAAAAATACAAAAAAAATCAAAAAAAATATAATTCTTTTTTAGAAAGATTTCTTTTATCATAAAGTTTCTAGAAAAATTAGTTTTGCTTTCGTAGGGTTAAAATTGCAAAATTTCAATTTTTAAAGAACGGGATTCATTTTCGTTCACGTTTTTCGTGTTTTTAAGCTTATTTCAATTCCGTTTTTGTTCTAGTTTTCTTTAAACTTACTTATTAGTCGATTAGAGTCTATTAAAAGATAAAAATTCATTTTAGGTTTAATTTTGGAAATTTAGTGTTTTTAATCACCGTTTAGGGTTCCCGTTTTGCATTTTTAGTTAAAGTTTAATTTCCCGTTATTAAAGTTAGGTTTAATTGTCCTTTAATTTGCTCACTTTTAGGATTTTAGAAAATAAATCATCTTCGAACCAATTCAAATCATTGTCCAAACAACAAACGTGGTCTCAATTTTATAAATCGTTGGGGAAATAACGACCCGGGAATCATACTTCTCGGTTAATATACGTATAATATTATATATATAATTGTGGTATTTTTAAGGATTTTTGCTCTAAATCTTTGTCTTCAAGGATTTTTAGTAACATTTCCTTATACCTTGATATTATTACGTATTAAATTTGACACGATCAATTTTTGGCGCCGCTGCCGGGGATTTGTGATTAAGATTATTTCGTTTAAAGTTTGTTGATCGTGATTTGGAGAACCTTTCGTCTTCAAAAGTTACGCTTTTTAAGAAAATAAAAAAATAAAAAAATACAAAAAGTTAAAAATATTTTTCTTTACTTTTTAGTATAAGTAGAAGATTATTAAATAAGAAAAATATAAAAATATTTGATCTTCCGGATTTTTCGAATTTTCTTTTGAATTCATTAAGAAATAAAAAATTAACCAAGTTGGTAAAAGAACACCAACAAATACTACTTTCAACTGAGGTATTATCCATCAATAAGTTTCCGAACCAAAGATTCAAATTTTTTTACCGTTTGTGTCACTTATGAAAAAGGCGCACCTCTTTTATAAAATTTATTTTACTTAAGAGAGTTACCTTAAGTTTGTTGATTATTCGGTAAACAAAAATATTTCCTTTTCTCATTTCTTTTATCATTTCATATTGTTTAGTGCATGCACACTAGAAATTCTAATTTTCCAAATAATTCAAACGTCACCATTCTGAGACGTCGAATTAAAGGACGTGTTCCAAACATAGTCGAACCCGAGCTTCGTACTATCGTTGCACCAATGGCGGAACGTACAATGGAAGAACTACTACGTGCACCCACGGAAGCGTATGGAGAAGCTATCGTTTTACCAGAAATTAATGCGGATCATTTTGAAATCAAGACAAATTTGTTACAACTAGTTCAAGCTAACCCGTTTCACGTCGTGAGAGTGAAAATCTTCATGCTCATATTAATAGTTTCAAAAGGATTACCTCGACTTTACGATTTAGGAATGTGCCTAACGATGTGATTAAGCTTATGATGTTTCCATATTCGCTCGAGGGAGCCGCTAAAACTTGGTACGAGAAAGAACCACAAAATTCGATCTTGACTTGGGAGGATCTCGTTACCAAATTTGTGAATCAATTTTTCCCTCCTTCGAAAACCACTCACTTAAAGAATGAAATTTCTCAATTTACACAAAAATTTGAGGAGACTTTTAGTGAAGCGTGGGAACGATTTAAGGAGTTGCTTTGAGCTTGTCCCCATCACGGATTTATGGAGTTAACTCAAGTTGATACCTTTTATAACGGTTTAAACGAGAATGAACAGGACTGTGAGTCCCAAACTGAATAGACCTTATAGCCTGGTAAGATTTCTAACCCACTATGGGGGGGATAATTTCGACATTGACTATAGGAGAAACATGACTATTGAAACACTTATTTGTTATGGAAATCTAACATATAATGCTAAGAAGAATAACAATAACTATTCTTTATATTGATCTGCAGAATGATTACAGATTCCTAACTAATGATAAGAGATATGATATGCGTGTGAGTGAGATATGAGATGTCTACTTTTCTAATGTCATAGGGATCCTTTTATAAACCAAGGATAAACCCTAACTGACTTACAAAACGCGTAGAAGATAATGCTCATAATCAATGCATATCTTTTCCTAATATATCTCAATCATATCTCTTAAACAGAACTAACTATCACGAACAGTACTAACTATTTTGTACTGTCGGTACTAACTATTACAAACTAATACTAACGGTACTAACTATAACCGTCGGTACTACCTATTACACTGTCGGTACTAAGTTAGGAAAACATAATTCCCAACAATCTTCCCTTAAACATGAATGTTGAACTCTTTTAACTTCATGTTTCTTCAGATTTATCTTCTTAAGTTCATAGAGGATGTATCCAAACACTTTAACATATCTTGATCTTTTAGACACTATCCATCTCCAGCAGCAACTTTGTCTTCTCAGCAATACAGCAACATCTTTTCAGCAACAATCCAACTAAGTTGGCTTTGTAGTTTTTGGCAAACTACCAGCCATAAACGGATTTGATGTTCCTTTACCAGTAGCCGTTTGCTCTGGGATAGTTAACTCTTTATTTCAAAAATATGGTGAGTTAATTACCATACAGTTTTTGGTAAACTGTCAACCATCAACGGAATTGATTTGTCTTTACCAAATACCGTTTGCTTTTTGACTAGCAATGCTTTTTGCCATAACATGGTGGTGCATTGTTAAACCATTATAGTTTTAGCAAACTATCAGCTATCAACAGATTTGATTAGTCTTTACCAAGAACTGTTTGATCTTGGACTAGCCAACTATTTGCTGTGAAGCAAGGAGAGTTGAAAACCCTACAATTTTTGGTAAATTGTCAACCATAAACGGATTTGAGAAGTCTTTACGACAAAGACCGTTTGCTTATGGACTAGCCATTCTTATGCCTGTTAAGCATGGTGAACTTGTGGGACCATTTGTTTGTGTGGTGGTTAGCCATCCACTCAAACCCTTATCATTTCCAATTAACATCATTCTTCTTCTATCTGTTCATAAGAAATATTATCAAAATCAATGAGCAACAGAACTTTCTCTTATAACTCCAAACCAAAATCAAGCATCCTTTGCCAATAATCTTGGAAAAGGATATCTTCTTTAAACCAACATATGAATAACTATACCATCCTTAAATTCTAGTATGCAGACTCCACACGATTCATACAACCTCCATGTGACAATATTTCCACTTTTGTTGGACCACTCCCAGAAGTCACTTTGTTCATTTCCTTTGTTGAGGATACTTCATATCTTAAGTCTCCCCAAAGAATCAATTTAAAATCCATCTAATGTAACTTCTGGTATTGATCCCTTATCAAGTCATACTAATGAATAAATCATGCCTATCAAAAATTATGATAGTACCCCATGAGATAATTGAAAGCCCTGAGATTCCCCATTGGCTCTATAGATAAAACAAGATATTCTCCATTGGTGATGATTACCTTGTTTAATCTAGCTATTCACTAATTTCTTCTTCCATAATCTCACTATCTAGATACTTTTTTTTTTTTTCAAAAAAAACAAAATGGTTTAACAATATTCAAAGCATTTTCTTATGTTCATCTTCACCATTAAATCAGATTGTTTTCTTGCTTTTTCCTTGCATATTTTTTGATATGCCAACCTTTTCTTTTCTTAGTACCTTCTTCTTCTTTATCTTCTCTCCTTGACTCTTTCAGTCTTAGAAAATAAATTCCTTTTTTCATTCATCTTTTTTGATCAGTTCTTTCATCTTCAGCGAACCAATAAAATGAAATCTTCATTCTTGACCTCTATAATTCTTTTCATTACAGGGTTGTATTTCCTCAAACTTCTTACGTTTTCAAATCAGGAATGCTTGAAAATTTCATACCACGCTTCCAAGTAGTAGGTCATCATTTGATTTTCAGTTTGTTCTTTGTTGGTGGTCTTTTTGTGTATTTTTTTTTTTTTTCCTGATAGCATCTGTCTTTGTTGAGCAAGGAATTAACACTTTCTTTGAGCAACAATTGTATATGAATGAATTTTGCTCTTTCTTCTTTGTTACTTGCTCTCTTTCTTCTTCTTGAGCATTTCAGCAAAGATGTCTATCAGCCTTAATTCTTGCCTTTATGTCATCATAATTTCTTATGAGAGCATCATTGGTAGCTTCTTCTTCAGCTAATCTTTTTCTTTCCTCTTTACCTTCCCATTCTTCTTGTACCTTCCTAGCCATTTCTTCATCACTGGAAAGCTGTTTAAACTTCTTCTCAGCTTCAGGAATACCATCAGATTTACTTTCAGATTCATCTTCCTATTCTATTTTCTTTTTCCCTTTGTCTTTTGGATCAATTTTTGGAAGAGGCTTTAATGTCAAAAGTGATCTTGTTGAAGTAGGCCTAGGTCTTTCAGTCTCTTTAATATCCTTAAACTCTACACCCTTCTCCTTCTCTCTTGAAACTGCTTTGGCTTGAATCATGTTGAGAAGAACCTGAGCTATTGTTTCATCATCTCCAAATATTGTAGAAGTAGGTGTTTGAGTAGCCCTCTCTCCTTCAGTATGATCATCATTACCTTAGTTATAGTTTGCTCATCGGTTACTATTCATTTTGCTCATCGGTATATATTTTTGCTTGTCGTGGTACTAACATTTAGATCCGTCCAGTTAGTACTATACTATTAGTCTGTTAGTACTTAACTTTTTCCTATTGTCAGTACATACTTTTTGTTGAGAAGTTACTAAGTACATCTTCAGTTACCCTTAAGTAATTCTTGAGCTATTCTCCTTCTTCTTAATCCATACATCTCTTGTCCCCCACATCTTGAGCATCCTAAGTCTCCATATAATCCAAAGTAATTCTTCAGGAATCTCATCAATAGTTGGTCTTTATGGACTGAGGTTTACTTTGGCAGAACTTCCTCCCCTGTTTGGATTACAGACTCTCTTTTGCATCCATTGTTTCTTTAAGGATCGCTTAATGCCAATCTGTGCTTCAAGGGAGGACACCTCTTCGCATGTTGTGGTGTGTATTTCAGGTTTGGCTTGTTCTTGTCCTTCTTGAATCTGTACCTTTAAAGTTTTGAATTTCCTGGCTTGATATGAAAACCTGTGTACACAAAGGAAGGGATACATGATCATAGACACTTTGGAGTGGTTTTTCACCCTCATTCCTGAAATGGATTTATCACTGGATGAATGACATCCATGATTCCTACCAGAACTGTCTAGAATAGAATCAGGAATAGTAGTTGAAGGTGAAGGTCTAGGGGATAGGTCAGTCTGTGGCTTAACAGGTGCTTCACTAGGGTAAGGAGGAGAGGGTATAGGTTGTGCTTCAGATGGTTCTTTCTGAAGGGGCACCCTCTCCTCAGTTGTTGTACAATATGAAGCATAAAGGTGTGACTTTCCTTGAAAAGTGTTTACCCTGTTTAACCATAAAAGAAAAAACTTTACTGGTCAAAGCATTTACAGGAAAATGATCTAAAGGTACATATACATTTTCTAGCTGTTTATCTAAGAATTTGGGACCTAGAAGGATTAAGGGGAGCGTTTAACAGAATTTGGGACCTAGAAGCTTCTCTCAAGCAGTATAAATACAAGTGATGCCTCACTCACAAAAGGCATCTAGGAGTAGTTTTAAGTAGCTTTTTAAATTGTAATTTTTCTTTCAAGTAACGTTTAGCTTAATGTAATTTCAAGTTTCACTTTTGTAATTCAGCATCCTTTTATTAATAAAATGTTTAATGTTTCTTGATTGTGTATTTTGTTTTTTCATAAATGGTTAATAAGCTTCTGTTTTGTTAAAATAAGTTCTAAAGCTCTTAAGCTACTCATAAGTTGCTCATTTAAGCTCAAAAAGTTTAAATAAGCTTTATCATACTCAAATACTTCCCTAAATTGACCACATCTTAAATAAGGATGATGGACCAAACCTGGAAGGGTCCATAGACCTCACTGGCTTATTTTGAATAAGCCAGAGCTTGTAGACATAAGCTCTATTTGAGCATTAATCCCTGTTTAGCTAGGATTTCAGGTTCTGCATCAATTTACTTTTTCTGTCTTTAAATTTATAGCTTAATTCTGTCTTTGTTTGCTGTTTGCTTCATTTACTTATCTATTTGCTTATTTCTATCTTAGTTAGCTGATTAATGATCTTTATAATAGATTTATGCTTATTGTAGTTAATTTTTAGTTTTAAATCTTTGTTTTCATATTCTGTCTTAAAAATCAATTAAAAACCAAAAATAAGTAGCATTAGCTTATTGTTTGTTATTCTAGCTTATTTGATTGTTGTTATATGCTTATTAGGAATGTTTTACATGCTTAGTAATATTGGTAAACTTATGTTTTGTTCATCTAGATTAAATTTCATAAGCTTAAATGACTTTTCATAAAAATAAGGGGGTGTTGGCTCAGCGTACTAACCACAAGTTAGTACTGCTGGAGAACCATTTGGTCTTTGGTTTTTGCCGTTTTTAATCTTCACCTACGTAGTTTGTGCTTAGATTTATAAGCTAGGGATAGGGATATGGTTTTTTATAAGTTAGGTTATTTTTAGTTTAAATCTGTTAAGGTTTATTTGAATTTTTAGTTTCAAATCAATTTAGTGAATGTTAATGCTAAATTTGTCCTTAGTTTGTGTTTTTAAAAGCATAGAATCAAGTAACTTAGGTCTGCATTTATAGATTTTAAAGTTTTGTTCAGTAGCAAGTACCAACTGCATTTGTTAGACAAAGTTAGAAAAGGCCATTTTCAACATCAAGTTTCAGAGGGTAATCTTAAATAATGAGGTCCTGATTTTTGGCATACAAATAGCTTTAGGTCATTTTCTCTATTTGAAATTACTTTTTAGAAATAAGCTCAATAGGTCATCTGTTTTTAGCTCTTAATTTAGTAATTTGTCTTTCTTAAAAAATCAGCATGTTAAGTATTTTGTCTGTTTTCATTGAGCTTTTTCATTAAGTTCTTGAAGTTCAAATAGTTTTTAAAAAGGTTAGTTTTAGGTAGATTATTAGTGAGTTTATAGCTTACATAAGCTAAAGTGCATAAGGATCAAGAGCTTATAAGAAATAATAAGCTTAAAAAGTTCCCTCAGGGACTGTTGGTTTGCAGAATTTTGTCCAAAGTGATATTAGCTTAATTGCCTTTTTTGTGACGATTATTTTGAGCTTAGTCTTGCTTTTAGTAGGGAAAATTCGTTAGCTAGTAGCTTATTTGGTCCTTTCCTAAATGCGTCTTGTTCTATGATCCCTAACGGTTATGAAAATAACGAAAGTCAAATATGTTAGTTAGTTGCTTAAAAAGAAAACTACAAAAAATGAAAAGAAAAAACTAATATACAAAAATATGTGTAGGAATAAGTGTATATCTTTAAGAATGGTAAAAACGGGGCTTTTCTAAACTATTGATTCTTTATTTCCCCTCGATGAAAATTTAGCTACTTTTTGAGGTAATTAGTGTAGGGGGATCAAGATTCTTAGTTTTCTTAAGTGTTTACTTATAGCATTGCGTGAGGACACGACAATATCTTAGTATAGGGGATTTTGGTATGTGCTTAATTACACATACCATTTTCCATTAAAACCGGACTTAAATGACTAAAAACGTACCAAAAATACATTGTATTTGTATGTTTTGGATTTGTATTATGCAGGTAACAAATATCTAAGAAAAGGACAAAAACAAATTCAAAACGACAAAACCGAGCACGAGAACGGAAAGAGCGTGAAAGAAAAGTCAAATCAAAGACCGTGAGAAGTCAAAAAGACAAAGTCAAAGTCAACAAAAAAGTCAAAGTCATAGTCAACCCCGGGAAGTTGCATTGTTAAAAGCATCGAAAACCGAACCCGAAAATCTAAATTATCAAAAGTGGGCCCACTCGTACCCACCTAGTGGGCCCGGGTCAGCCCACTTATATACTAAATCCTTATAAAACCTTTTAAACCATACTGGCCCAACACAAGTCCAAACAAAAAGCCCAACCCCCCTTATAACAAACATGGTAACCCAACCTTTTTAACCTTTACACCGTTAGTCCTTTAAGGACTAACGGTGCAAACATTTATAAATCAAAAGGGCTTAACTTGCCAACCACAAGGACTGTGGTTATAATCAAACTATACACAATGAGGGACCACTTTTGCCAAACATCAAAGTTTTACCCTGCACCCTCAATTCAAAAATGGCGCGAGTACTGTATATCTCACACACTCTTTGTGTGTGTCCTTTCCCGCAACAACTAGACAAAACACCCTTCACCACACAACAAAACCTCATTAATCCATGTAACACCCCCAAATTGGGTCGCAGCGGAATAAGGGTCCGGGGCGTGTTACTTCAAGATCAATAGCACAAGATATATAAGAACGACACAAAAAGTCGTTTAAAATGATACATTGGATTTAATTGAAAGACTTAATACAAAAGCATATAGCTTTACTTGTTTACTGTTGAGTATTACAAAAAGTTGTCAATACATTTCCCAAAATATGATGCACCTAAATCTTTAAGCGTGCAATCCAAAATGTAACCCAATGCATCCCTGGCATCCCATGCCTATTGATCTCCTGAAAACATTGCTTAAAACGTCAACAATAATGTTGGTGAATTCATAGGTTTGATAAATCATAATGTGCAGGACCGCAAGACTTTTTAGTGATAATGCAACACATGCAGATCTCACAAAAATAGATTACATTTACACTAAGCTCATGACACTGAAGCTCGACGATCTTTCTTGCAATTAAACTATATATTGCAATTTCTGCCCGCAATGATGTTTTAACCCGAAAACATCCCAAATTCGACATGCTATAACGTTCGTTCTTGGTGATAGCTAGTCACCCGAACGGGGAGGTCGTTTCCCGAATAGATCTATTAAATAACATTCGCGCTCACATAATGTAATTCCCAACTACATCTATGCAATTGACAGTTCATGATAATGGGCTTAATTGGGTTATCG
>BQNB010008441.1:0-89942 GCA_026074375.1 Tanacetum coccineum
TACCTCAATGGAAGTGGGATAATATCATGATGGATTTTATCATGAAGCTTCCTAAGTCGTCACAAGGTTATGACACCATTTGGGTAATTGTTGAACGACTTACTAAATCTGCCATCTTTGTACCAATGAGGGAAACTGATCCCATGAAAAAGTTGGCAAGAATGTACCTGAAAGAGGTGGTCACGACGCATGGGATACCTGTCTCAATCATTTCTGATCGCGACCCTGGGTTTGCGTCAAATTTCTAGAGGTCACTTCAGAAGTCTTTGGGTACAAATTTGGACATGAGTACTGTATATTATCCGCAAACTGACGGGTAAAGTGAGAGGACTATTCAAACTCTCGAGGATATGTTGCATGCTTGTATGATCGACTTTAGAAAGGGCTGGGTTAACCATTTACCATTAGTCGAGTTTTCATATAACAATAGTTATCACGCTAGCATTAAGGTTGCACCGTTTGAAGCACTTTACGGTCGAAAGTGTCGTTCACCTGTTTGTTGGGCCAAGGTTGGAGAAGTTTAACTTACAGGTCCAGAAATAGTCTAAGAGACAACCGAGAAAATCATTCAGATCAAGCAAAGAATTCAAGTCGCTCATGATCGACAAAAGAGTTACGCTGATTTGAAGCGTAAGCCGATGGAATTTCAACTTGGAGATAGGGTAATGCTCAGGGTTTCGCCTTGGAAATGAGTAGTACGTTTTGGCAAACGGGGGAAGTTAAACCCTAGATATGTTGGACCTTTCAAAGTGTTGGAAAAGGTTAGAACCATTGCTTACAAGCTTAAACTTCCTCAAGAGCTGAGCAGGGTTCACAATACGTTTCATGTATCTAACTTAAAGAAGTGCTATGCCGATGAACCATTAGCCGTTTCGTTAGATGGACTCAATATTGATGACAAGCTTTATTTTGTAGAGGAACCATTAGAAATCATAGACCGTGAAGTTAAACGATTGAAACAAAGCTGTATCCCAATTGTCAAGGTTCGATGGAACTCTAGGATAGGTCTTGAGTTTGCATGGGAACGTAAAGACCAATTCCGAAAGAAATATCCACACCTCTTCATAAAGACAGCACCGTCGTCAAGTGCCACGTCTTAAGCCTTGAAGACAAGGCTCATTTAATGGGGGAGACTATAACACCCTGTATTTTAGGGTCATTGCACGTCGTTAATAAATTCACTATTTTTTTTAGTATTGTATGCGTTTGCTTTTAAATTGAAATCGTTAAGTTAAATCACGTAAGCTAAAAATTATCGTTCAATGTAAACGGGCATCAAACAATTAAATGTTTACATCAAGCAAGTGTTTGATAATTATTTAAAGGGTAATTATTAACTTTGCACATTTTATTTTTTTTGGTTATGTAAAGTGTTTACGTTTCGCGATAAAATACGTTTAGGCATACCCGAAACCACAAAAACTTATCTACGCTTCAACAAATACCCATTATTATACCCAATACCTAAAGTTTTATAAAAATTAACCTATGTTAACATTTTTAGTCAATTTGTACATAAAATAAATGAACTAGAACATACACTTTACTAGTTATATCTTTATACACTTAATCTACAACTTATACTTCAAGTAAATGCAAGATATTTTGTTAAATACCAAAAATCACCAACTAGCACCCTCCCCCCTTAAATTCATGGGTTGCATCCCATAATAGGGAACCATGAGCTCACAAAAAACCCAACTTGATTATGTACATCACCAACTCATTAAAACCTAAGTATGACTAAGCAAGACTTGACCAAGACTTCCTTATTTCCCTCATCGTGTCTTAAGACTTCCATATGTGATCTTTGACTAAGTCTTAAGCTATATAAGGCTTGCACTAGTGGAAGAACACACACAATCTTCATTTGCTTAAGTGAAAAATACTATTTTCTATCTTTGTTTTGCTCCAACCCACGACATAACACAAAACCCTTACAAAATCCATACCAAATTTATTTACCACATTTCCAAGAATTCCTACATAATATATAAGATATCCTAATGTGTTTAGAAGGTTTGGTTTGGTGTTTACAAGTGTTAAAGCAAGAAGGTTCAAGATTCAGGTTTACTTGGAATTAGAGTTTCTTTGGTATTGGAAGCTTGGGTTAAGTAGCTAAACAAGGGTTTAGATCATATTGTTTATCATCCTACATTATATTTAGGTTATCTAAAAACCTTAATCTTTTTACATTTATGATTTTATGCATATATAATGTTTGTATAGTTAATCACCATCTAAGGAACTTATTTACTTGTAAAATGGATTTTTTACACTTGTTTATGATTTGGTATACTTTTACATATGTTATATGGATGTTAATATCATGTTATAATGGAAGTATAAGTAATGTACAAGTATGGTTTATGTATAAAAAGTGTATATAAACAAGTTACCTAAAAGGTATATTTATGAAAGTTCATAAACAAATAAGTATGTAGACTTATGAATCTTGTGATTCTTGGATAATCTTTGGAAAAATCATGGACTAGGAACCCTAAGGACGTAATACATGTGAAGTTAAGTGTTGTAATGGACTTGTAACAAAGTTACTAAACCTAAAGGTAACAAAAACAAGTTTAATCATATTTTTAACACATTTATCAAAACATTCTGTTTAAATTCGAAATAAAAAGTATTTATTTTATATTTTTATAAAATACTACATCTCATGAGAATTCCAAAAAGGTAAGAAACTCGAAAATATCGATTTATAACGAAGGAGATACGGCATTTACAAGTTATACGATAATAAACGAGTTTATAAAAGAAATTTTATAAAAACAATTTGCAAACCACTTCTGATATAAAATGTTGGTTATTTTTCTCAGATAGTACATATTTTTAGGATTCTAAAACATTAAGAATCATAATTTTTGGATCAATAATAAAGGATTTATGAATTTCGCGAGTTTACAATAATTAAAGTTTATAAAAATAATTTTATAAACTATGAACAGTAAAAATCACTATTCATCTCAGATACATTTTATAAAATACATTAATTAGATAAAACTTTTAATTACGAAGACGTGCTTGAAAGAATCACTAAAATCGGAGTTAAAACGAATAAGATAAGACATTTACGAGTTTACGACGATTAATTTTATATAAGTATATGAACAGTTTAAAGTACTGTTCACCAAAGGACTTAAAATATGAAAATATAATATTTTGATAACTCATCTTAATACAAAAGCGTGAACATAAGAAACGTAAGAAACAGACTTAAAACGATAAAGTTACGTCGTTTTTACGAACCAGATATTTATAAACATTTTTACTTTATAAATATGATTTCACAAATGCAATTAGATGGTGATGTAGCTATATAGAATTATATATGGTATTAGTTAATCAAAATGCTTAGTGCTTATACGACCTATATTTAATTAGGTTGCATTCGGTCATTATTGTGACGCATTTTCTGTTATACTTGGATTATTCATTCACTCGAGGTGAGTTCATAGCCCCACGTTTTACATTTATAATGATTTACAAGTTTTGGGGTGAGAAACATATGCATATTTTATAATTGGACGCAAGTGGACATTTCACATTTACTATTACGTGTTTGCCTAAGTAGCGATAACCTTCTGAGCCCATTATCATGAACTGTCAATTACTTGTTGTGAGCGCGAATGTTATAAATAGATCTATTTGGGATTGACATCCCCGTTCGGGTGAGTCTTGCTCACTGTGTCGGTATGCCAGACAATGAACGTATACCATATCGGACATAGGATGTTGCGGGTTAGAACATCATCATGGGCAATGTTGTTTATTTATATTGCAATTCATACATGTCGAGCTTTAGTGTCATGAGCTTAGGGAAACGTAATCACATCTTATGATGTTTGCATCTGTTGCATTATCATGGGGAAATCTTGCGGTCCTACATTATACATTTTACAAACCTATGAATTCACCAACATTATTGTTGACGTTTTAATCAATGTTTTCTCAGGAGATCAATGAGGTGCAAGACCAGGGATACATTGGTGGTCATTATTTTAGAAGTCATATGCATAAAAGATTTGGTTGCATTACATTTTGGGGAAACATTTGTTATGAACTAGAATCTTTGTATTTTGAACATCGAACAAGTAAAGCTTCGGGATTATGTAACAAACAATTTGTTAAATCCAATGTATCGGTTTTAAACGACTTTTAAATGGTCGTTCTTATATATATCTTGTGCTATTGATCTATGAAGTACCACCTCCAGACCCATATTCTGCTGCGACCCAATTTGGGGGTGTTACAGATAGTCAAATATTAAATATTAACGAATTAGGCAACAGAGACTCCATAATGAAATTATTTTAGCAGAACAGAAATATGTAGTATACTATAAGACCTTAAACATGATTAGTCAAAGTACAAGCTTGACGTACTACCAAAATCTTACGCGATATTGCACGAGGCATACCATTGCAATGGTAGACTAAGGCGTTACTTTAGAAAGCTCGTGCTAGTGACGGTGTTGTTCATGTTGTAGAATTATATTGTTTTGGTATCCATCAATGAAAACTCACGGGTATAAATACATTATACTTAAGGTAAATGGGCTAGACCCATCTTCCCATGGTGGTTTCCTCCTGTAGACGAATAGGAGTGGGCTCCAACTAACTCGACTAACTATACATGTACTAACCCATCCGTTCTAAAAAATGGCTAGACCTAATTACAACTAAATACATATGTGGGTCTAATAATAAATACTACGAATAGCCCCCGCAGTCAGAGTGAGAGAAGGACGAATACTCAGACTAGAACGAAAATCATCAAACAACGCATATGGTAAACCTTTGGTGAAGATAATCGCAAACTGGTAACGAGCATGGACATGTAAAATACGAACATGCCCTGCGATGACCTGGTCGCGAATAAAATGTATGTCAATCTCAATATGCTTCGTGCGCTGATGTTGCACAGGATTGGAAGACATATACACAACACTAACATTATCACAGTTAACCAACGTAGCACGCGCTAATGGTGACTGTAGCTCTCGTAATAGGTTATGTAACCAACCAGTCTCAGCAGCAACATTAGCAACACCACGGTACTCAGCCATCGCACTCTATCAGGAGAGAGTAGTTTGCCGCTTAGAGGACCAAGACAATAAATTGTTGCCAAAAAAGACACAATATCCAGACATGGATCGATGAGTAGTAGGGCAACCGGCCCAACCTGCATCTAAATAGCCAATAAAAGAAATGGGAGATGCAGAAAACAAGTGAAGCCCATAATCAAGTGTACTCTGAAATAACACAAAATCCTCTTAAGAGCTGCCTGGTGGGGTTCTTGAGGATCATGCATAAATAAACAAATCTGTTGAACCGCATATGATAAATCAGGTCGCGTGAAAGTAAGGTACTGAAATGCACCCGCAAGACTCCGATAAAGAGTCCGGTCAGAAACCAAAGGACCAACAACCTTGATTTTAGACTCAATGTCAACCGATGTATGACATAGCTGACAATTGAGCATACATGCACGCTCCAAAATCTCCAAGGCATACTTCCTCTGACAAAGGAACATACCTGTAGCATCACGGGAAACTAAAATGCATAAAAATAATGTAAAGGGCCAAGGTCAGTCATCAAAAACTCGCTGTAAAGCAAACTAATAGTCCTCTGCAACAATGCTACAGACGAAGCAGTCAGACTAATATCATCAACATAGATTAATAAATAAGCAATATCTGAACCCCGTTGATAAATAAATAGTGAGGAGTCGCATCGGCTATGAACAAAACCAACACGGGTAGCTGATGCATTTATTTTATTTAAAATGAATTACCAAGTTTTAAATTTCTAAAACTCATTTACCTATGATCTACAACGCACTAACGGGCAGAGAATCCGATCGTGTGTAGTGTAGGTTTGGTAAATCTGAGGTCGTTCCTAAGAGATAATTGATGGTTTTGAAACTTGAGTTTTAATGTCACGGTTTTGAAGAGTTGATTAATAAACTAATTGCAATAAACAAAATAATTAAATGAAACTTGATCGAGGAAGAAAAATGCACTAACCTAGTTACTACTCTATTAATATGATAATGCAATATCATAGTGCAATGTCTAACTCTACTTATATATGGTGGTTCTAATATCATTAGGTTCGATTTGTGTTTGCAATATAACCTATAATTCCTATGATTTCAATCTCGTTGTTCACGAAAATTGGGCATCTAGTTTATGGTCATTAAACCCCCAACTACTCTAAAGACTTGTCTAATGTCGACAATCCCACTACTCGACATTTAAACACTCTAATTAGGTTCAAGCTAACTAAAGAGTTTCCCGCGTTTTATAAGTGCATAATCTAATGTAGGAAGTGATATGAGCAATCCCTACACTCGAAATAAATGCCAACATATTCCTTGTAATAAACTACCTTTCAACTGTTCATGCCTAATCACTAGCTACAAGGTTCTACATTAGCTTTAGCACTACCAAAACACGTGGATCAATTGACAAGCATATATAATATCCAAATAAAATGATTATCAAACTAAGGAGCATGCATCAAATTTATAACAGAATACATAACTAGGCTAGCACATGAAATGCTTAGCCGATCATATTAATAATTGCAGCAAATATAATGTTATAAATCATTGGCCAATTAAACAATAATGTTGATACAATTTACTTGAATGATGACTAATACAAATGGCGAAATAAAGGGAATTGATGTGTGCTAAAACACACATCATTTATACTTCGGAAAACACTATTAATCGGACTAAAAATACTAAAATATGCTTAATTATATTGTAAATATGTTTGTTTTGTGTTGTTATGTCTTGCAGGTACAAAGGGTTGAAAACAATGCAAAAACGACGACTTTCGGTTAAGATTTGAAGACGTTTACGCATTTTTTGAGATCAAGACGAAGTCGTTAATATTTCCCGAGCATGCCATTGGAAAGAGCACAGAAATTCGAGTTAAACGGTGCCTTCATCTTTTATTGGGTTGACCCGACACCATTTATATGGGTCGGACCGACCCATATTTATTAAAACGCAGGCTCAAAGCATACTCAGCCCATCACCTTGCTCGGCCCAAATTTGATTATTTCCAAGCCCAATTCAGAGAGAAAAAGAAAGGCCCAGGTGGATTTATGCTTTGTTGTTACACAAGATATAAAAAAAGGGGGAGCAACAGATGAAATCTATCTATCTTATCTTTTCATTATTTTATTTTTTTTCGTTATCTTTAGTTTTTCGTTTTTCAATTTTAGGAGTAGAATAGATAGAATAGAATAGGTATAGCAGCAAGTTTTTCTCCATTCTTTTGTTTTAGTAAGGTCAGATTGTTATCATTTAGTTTTAATTTGTAATGAACCATTTTATATATGGAAGTTTGATTTCAGGTTGTGTGGTTATTGATTGATCGAACAAGTTTATGAAGTGATTTATACAGTAAGTTTTCGAATGATATTTATTTATGGATCGAAGGTTGGATGAGTTACCCAGGTTTGGGTTTATTTAGAATCGATTGATGTCATCTTTAGTTTGAATGGTTCGTTTGATTTGTTATTTCGTGGCCAGCTTATTGGTTCGGATATAGATTTGCACTTCGTTTTACATTAGTTGTTGGATTAGTGGTTCGTAGCTTATTTTGGTATTTTGAGCATTATTTACGTTTGGAGATTATGGCGTTATGGATTGTGATCTAGATTAGTTTGGTTTTATTTCGCACTATGGAGTATGTGTTCATATTTATTGTCTTCGGGTCACGCCGAGCTAATTCCGGGCTTCATCTTTTCCTTATCTTTTTATTTATCTATGTTTATAATTATTGCCATGTTTAGATTAGTTATGATTATTGTTGCTTTATTTGTTGATTTTAGTGTAGTTATGATCACTAGCGAGTAGTTTTGTTTTATGCTTGTTAAGTAAGTTGGAAAATAGTGAATTAAGTGTGAAATTTAATAAGTGACTAGTGATTAATAATTTGTAAAATTTATTTAGTTTAGTGTTTTATTTAGTCGAAAAGGCAAAAGCCGTAAGATTAAGTAGGCATTAAACTAGTAATTAATATCTCTATAAAAAGTTGTTTTCAATATTAAGCCAGCGTTTTGAGGAAACGATTATTTAGACGGATATTAATTCGTCATTAAGATCTAAAACTTCACACTTAAGAATATAATCACGTTTACTTGACAAGCATATTTTCTTTATATATTTTTCATTTTATTAGCTTGCTTACTAATTAGTGTAATCTAGTTTATCTCTATCTCTAGTTTTATATAAAAACCAAAAATTAAAAGATATTCAAGCATTAAATTGGGAACACTTTTGTGAATTTAAAATTCATCTCTTGTTGGGACACGACATCCTGAGGATCTATTATTACTTTTCCTAAAGTAATTTTTATCCGACGTGATTACTATATTATATTACTCGACTAGTCTTTCGGGACGAATAAGTTTTTGGCGCCGTTGTCGGAGAGATTTTGTTATGATCATCACGTTTTGTTTCACGGTTGATGCCTTGAAGATCCTTTCTCTTTGAAAGTTATTTTTGTACCTATTAAAAATATAATACACAAAAATATATAAAAACAATAAAAAATCTAAAAAAGCATTTTATATTTAATATCTTTAAAAAATCCAAAAATATTTTCATTTTATTTTCTTTTTCTATATATTATCTTATCCGTCTATATAGTGCATGAGCACACGTTCTTCCGCTAGACGTCTTTTTTCTCCTATTGAAGATCCAGAAAGATTATTAAGTCAAAGGAATCGAAGTGAACCATCACTCCTTTTTAATCTAGAAGAAAACAATATGGCTGGACAAGCTCCACCACAGGGTCCGATACCCGACCTCCGTTCGATGGAGGAGTTACTTCAGGCACCTACCGATGGTGTAAGGGATGTAATCGTTGTACCCCCCATTCTTGCTAATCAATTCGAATTGAAGATCAGTTTACTTAATTTAGTAACCGCCATCGCTTTTCATGGTTTTGAAAATGATGATCCTCATTCTTATATTCGACGATTTACGAAAATAACACAAACAGTTAAACTTAATAACGTTCCGAGTGAGATTGTCAAACTGTTATTATTTCCATTCTCTCTTGAAGGAGCAGCCCGGGCGTGGCTTGAAAAAGAACCTCCAAATTCTATCACAACTTGGAACCATCTTGTGTCCAAGTTCGTGAACCGTTTCTTTCCTCCTTCTAAGACCATCAATCTTCGAAATGAAATCACGAGATTTCCACAAAGATTCGGTGAGACTTTTGCCGAAGCATGAGACCGATTTAAAGATCTTTTTAACAAATGTCCCCATCATGGCTTTTCTCCTCTCCATCAAATTGATACTTTCTACAACAGCTTAAATCAATCTGAGCAGGACTCTCTTAATTCTGCAGCTAATGGTAATTTCTTGACAAAGAATACCCAAGAAGCTTTGACTATTATTGAAAACAAATCTAAAGTTCAAACTTCTAGAAACAAACCTCAAGTTGCAAGTGCTAGTGGGAGCTCGACTCAAGATGCTCATATTACCTCTCTCACTAAGCAAGTTGAAGCTCTTCTTTCTCTGCACCGACTAGTTAATTCTGTACAAAACGGTTGTGAGACGTGTGGTGGTCCACATGCTTATTATGAGTGTCAAGCCGCCGGTGGCTACACTCAAGAGGATGTTTATGCTACAACGGGTACCTATAACCAGGGTGGTAATTCTTACCAAACCCAAGGTAACCGTAATCTGCTTAGCTATCGTTCCAATAATTACCTCGGACCACCAGGATTTAATAATCACAATCAAAACAATCAAGGATATAATCAGGGAAACAATCAAGGAAATAATCAGGGAAATTATCAAAATAATCAAAACAAGAACCAGAATCAGAATCAAAATAGATATAACCAAGGTTCTCAAAACCAAGGGTATAATCAAAACAGGGTTCAAAATTATAATCAAGGATATAATTTCAACCAAAATCAGGGATATAATCAGAATCAAGCTCAGTCAAATGTTCCATCCTTTGAAGAAATGATGTATCAACATATGAGAACGACTAAAGCTAGAATGCAACAAATGCAAGATTATAATAACCAACAATTGCAATATTTGAAAACCCAAAATACTAATATGTCAAACCAGATGGGTCAAATGCAAAAGGTTCTCATGGAAAGACCTCAGGGAGTGTTGCCAAGCAACACCGTTCCTAACCCACGGGAAGATCTTAAAGTTATCACCACACGGAGTGGTGTTACTTTAGCTGGACCCTCGGTTCCTCCTCCTCCTCTTTCTTCTTCTAAGGAGGTGGAACGAGAATCGGAGACGACCACGGACCAGGTACTCACCGAGAGTACCACAAGAGTCCCACCTTCAGTAGTCCAGCCGTCTCCCGCTTCTACTTCTTCTGAGCTTCCTCCTGCTCCTGTTCCTTCTCCTGTGGTTCCTGAGCAAAATCCGCATCAACCTCCAATACCATATCCTTCGAGGTTGAATAAGGAGAAGCTTCAAGACAAAATTGATATACAAATTCACAGTTTCTTGCAAATGTTTAAGAAAATATACTTCAATATCAGCTTTGCCAAAGCTTTAGCTCACATGCCTAAGTTCGCTAAAATGGTTAAAGATCTCCTTACCAACAAGGAGAAACTTCTTGAACTGGTAAATACTCCCTTGAATGAGAACTGCTTAGCTATGCTCCTCAAAAAGTTACCTAAAAACTTGGAGACACTGGGAGGTTTCTCATTCCATGTGATTTCTATGGGCTCGAGTCATGCATGGCCCTAGCCGATTTAGGTGCTAGCATAAACTTGATGCCTCTTTATGTATGGAAGACACTATCCCTTCCTGAGCTTACTCCCACTCGGATGACCCTCGAGTTAGCTAACCGAACTATTGCTTATCCACCCGGTATAGCTAAAGATGTTTTCGTTCAAGTGGGAAAGTTTACATTCCCTACTGACTTTGTTGTAGTCGACTATGATGTCGATCCTCGGGTATCTTTTATATTAGGAAGACCTTTCTTGAGGATGGCACATGCTCTAGTTGACGTACATGGCGAAGAGTTAACTCTTCGAGTCGGGGATGAAAAATTGGTCTTTAATGTTGAAAGTACCTCGAAATATACTCGAAAACATGGTGATGAATCAATCCATAAGATTGACATTCTTGATATTACTTGCGAGGATCATTTACATGAGGTGCTAAATGTTCAAAAGTCAATTAATCCGATAAGTGGCAGTCCCACTCCTTCTTCTGACCCAGTGGTCGCATCTCTCTCCCATTCTCTCACTCCCTTTGGGGATAGTGACTTTATTTTGGAGGAGATTAACACTTTTCTTGCTTCTGATGATTCAATATCAATGGATATTGATGACGGAGCATTTGATATGGAGGGAGATATCTGTCTTATTGAGATTAATGAACCCTCCTCCTCTTCCTATGTTTAAGATTAATGAAACTGAAAAGATTAAATCTTCTATTGATGATCCTCTGGATCTTGAGCTCAAGGACTTACCTCCTCATCTCGAGTGCGCGTTTTAGAGGGAACTTCTAAGTTACTCATCATAATCGCTAAATACTTGAAGAGGGAGGAAAAAGAACAGCTTCTAAAGGTTTTAAAATCACATAAACGGGCTTTAGCTTGGAAAATATCTAATATTCGGGGCATCAATCCTAATTTTTGCACCCATAAGATATTAATGGAAGATGATTTTAAACCGGCTGTTCAGCACCAGAGACGGGTAAATCCTAAAATCCATGAAGTAATTAAAGCATAAGTTATCAAACTTCTCGATGCTGGATTGATATATCTTATCTCTGATAGTCCTTGTGTGAGCCCTATTCATGTTGTATCCAAAAAGGGGGGTATGACGGTAATTACTAATGAAAATAATGAATTGATTCTACAAGATTGGTCATGGGTTAGCACATTTGTATTGACTTCTGAAAGTTAAACGACACCACCCGTAAAGACCACTTTCCTCTCCCTTTCATGGACCAAATGTTAGAGCGTTTAGCACGAAAATGAATTCTATTATTTCTTAGATGGTTTTTCTGGATACTTTCAAATTCCTATTGATCCCCAAGACTAGGAAAAAACCACCCTCACCTGTCCCTATAGAACATTTGCTTATTGAAGAATGCCTTTTGGTCTTTGCAATGCCCCCGAGACATTCCAAAGGTATATGGTGGCTATTTTCTATGATATGATTGAGAAAACCATGGAAGTTTTCATGGATGACTTTTTGGTCTTCGGGGATTCATTATCATCTTGCCTCTCCCATTTATATATGATGCTAAAATGGTGCGAAGACACCAATCTAGTTCTAAATTGGGATAAGTGCCATTTCATGGTCAAAAAGGGCATTGTCCTCGGCCATAAGATCTCTAAAAGTGGTATTGAAGTTGATAGAGCTAAAGTAGATGTGATTGCAAAACTACCTCCTCTGACCACGGTTAAAGGGATTAGGAGCTTCTTGGGTCACGTCGGCTTTTATAGGAGATTTATCTAAGATTTCTCTAAAATAGCTCGGCCAATGACCCACCTGTTGGAAAAAGACACTCCCTTTGTAACGCCCTGACCCAAAAGGGTAGAAGTATTACAAATATGATGTGACATCAAAGGCATACATAATCATAACACAAGCATAAACAGCGGAAGTCTCAAATAAATAACCAAAGGAAAATAAGTCAACATGACTTAAAGTACATAAGTTCTTGAAGGACAGACATATCCAAATGAAATAACCGAAATAACGAATGTCTCGAAAAGTAACAAATCATATATCAAAACTAAGATCTCTAGGGTAAGTCCACACTCAACACTCATATCCCGAAAGCAACCCCAGCTCCTAGCTTAGATACCTGCCGCAGGAAAAGAAAGTGCGACTGAGCTTACAAAGCCCAGTGAACAGATATATATAATCGAACGCAAAAGATAACGGAAAATCAAAGGATACGATATAAGGTGCAAAGGATATCACAAGACATGATCAAAGGAATGAAAATATAAGGTAAGACAAATCAGAAGTCTTACCAACCCTAATACTTACATCATCAACATCCCTCCACCACTCAACAATACCCCAAAACCCCATCCCCCACACCAAATCAAAACCTATTAACCCATTAAGAAATACTCTCTCTCACCACAATATCAATACTATTCAATCCAACACACCACCTACACCACAAAAACCAAAATCAACAGAATCCCTGTTCATAATCCATCGCATAACAAACAACTTAGTATGATCCATACGCCCCTTTTAAAACAAATAATCCTCTTCATTATGCGAATATAATAAAAAATGGGGGACGGGTGACGAAATCACTCACCCACACATGAGTCATGCCAAAGGTGCATCATGACAGGCCATTGTCTCACCTTCATCGTATAGGAAACAAATACATGGCTTGGGTCTTCAAACTTAAGGGTTTAAAAGCAAAGTCCTCTCAAAGTTTATTATCAAAGGGATCCTAGAAAGGTTCAACCTGCGCACCAAAGGTTCAACATATCAAATGGTAGCATGACGCAGGGTTAAATAGAACATAATAACAGATAATATAGAGAACAGATAAAAGCTTCAGAGCAAATGAATCAAATCAAATTAGTATCCAAAGATTGAGAGGGAAATAGGTCATGCTTATCCCTTTAACGATTAGGGTATAGAATATCTGTTACCTTATTCCGAAGCCAAAGCAATTAATCAAAGAAGAAAACACCAGGAGATATCAAAATACTCCCTCTTGGTCCGACTAAAGAACTGATAAAATTCGATTACAAAACCATTCATTTAAGTTATACTTTCCATTTTTAGTAACTTTCCATTTTTAGTAACTTTCCATTTTTAGTAACTTTCTATTTTTAGTAACTTTCCGTTTTTAGTAACTTTCATCATTTGAGATTCTATTAAGTATTTTGAATAGTTTAGGGACTTAATATATCAACCTTACAAGTTTAGGGTTAAATATGACAACTTTCCATATTTTAGGGTTTATATTTCAAAATCAACAATTTTTTCAGGGTTACAATGTCAAATATCAAAGTTTCACATGTTATTTCAGATTATACCTTCCATTTTCTGATATTTACATTCAAACTCTTATTCTATACCTATTAATATTTAGCCCTTTTTGTTTATTACTTATTTAACAAAATCTTTAATTATCCATAATTACAAAAACAGCCTTATAGATTCAATATCGACATAGATTCAAATATGACAAATTCATACTTTATACATTAAATACTAACCAAACCTTCTACTTTTCAGAATTTACAATTTCAAATTTCTAATTACTTATTATATGTAATTTACCATTTTAATCCAAAATAATATCAATATGACATTTTATACCCCCCAACTTATTTTATACAGAATATAATAAGTATAATAACATGTTTAAAACAGACCTCATAGTTTCAGAAATTACAAATCACCCCCTTATAGTTTAAAAATCCAAATCGGCTAATCAATAAATCTACAAAACCCTAATTTGATTTTTCCCAATCACAAACACAATTATTACCCAATCATTAGCATTAAATGAACCTGGAAAAATTAGCAAAACCCTAACCCTAATTTATTTTAACACTTTTCTTTCTTTTTTTCCTTTATTCGAAATCGGCAAACATAGATAAATCCCAAATAAATATTCGAATCCTCTTATAAATTTTTCCAACAATTTATCTGAGTTACATATGATATATACAACCTTATAAAAATATAAAATCAAATGTACAATCATTATTTTTCCGATTTCATAATTAATTCGAAATTAGGGTTTCTAATTTGTTTTAATTCATATGATCAATATAACATGCATGAATATTTTTCCTATGTATATTATGCATTAGAATGATGAAAAATGAGATACAAAAATACCCTTGATGATCCTTGATGATTTGATGAATTTATAGAATTCGGTTGTGTTTATTCGAACCAAACGATTACCACGATCGAACCAAGCACTCTACAATCTTCCCACTATTTTTCCCACCTTCCTTGACCTTCAAAACACCTTAGAAAATTCGTGCTAGCTCAGGAAAAATTCTTGTTCCACCGCTTTGTAAGTATTTGGCCGAGTTTTTGGGCTTTCAAAAAGACTAAATCTGATTTGTAACTTGCCAACATTTATTTTGTAATTATACATATTTATTTTATATTAATTGTAATGTATACGTAAATAAATGTAATTACTTTCGGCATAAATACATATGCATAAACATTAATTATTTTTCTTATATAATATAAGGTATTTTAATCTTACATAAATTTCATAATTGTCATATGTTATATTTTTATAATTTCTAGAATTAAAATGAAATTTATGCATGCTTTTATGTAATTTTCTTGCATTAGGGGTATTTTGGTAATTTTACACTTGTTGAGATTTTTAGGTTTTACAACTTCTTCCCCTCTAAAAAAAAATTTCGTCCTCGAAAATTGAAATGAACCGGAATGAAAACGAAATGAGAACGAAACGAAAACATACCGAACTAGACAAAGAAATGAGGATAACTAGCTCGCATAGACTCTTCGGTCTCCCAGGTAGCCTCACGCTCTGGGTGATTCTTCCAAAGAATCTTCACAAAAGGAATAACTTTGTTTCTCATGACTCTCTCTTGCCGATCCAGAATGGATTCAGGTTCCTCGGACAAAGACATATCAGGCTGAATCTGATCAAAAGGATAAGATGCGACATGCAATGGATGATAATGGTATCCCCTCAAAAGAGATACATGAAAGACATCGTGAACGTGCGATAACTGCGGAGGAAGCGCCAGACGATACGAAACCTCTCCAATACGTTCCAAAATCTCAAACGGACCGATGAATCGAGGACTGAGCTTGCCCTTGATCCCAAAACGTTTAACTCCTCTGAATGGCGAAACCTTCAGAAATACACGATCTCCAACTTGAAACTCTAAGTCACGTCGATGCTTATCAGCATAACTCTTCTGTCGCGATCTAGCCTCTTTCAATTTCTCCTTAGCAACAGCCACTTTCTCATTAGTAATCTCGATGAGCTCCGGACCTTCAATCAAACGGTTCCCTACTTCTTCACAAGCAATAGGTGACGACATTTTCTACCATACA
Organism: Tanacetum coccineum; assembly: GCA_026074375.1. Taxonomy (NCBI): domain Eukaryota; kingdom Viridiplantae; phylum Streptophyta; class Magnoliopsida; order Asterales; family Asteraceae; genus Tanacetum; species Tanacetum coccineum. The sequence continues at coordinate 16,092 of BQNB010008441.1, forward strand.
AAGCTCGAAAGGTTAACTGCCTTGATGCTAGCATGACAACCGATTATTTTAGGCAAAACTCCACCAAGCACAAAAGATTAATCCCAACCTACCTATCCTTTCCAAAAGCCACAAGCCCTCAAATTATTTCCAAAGTTGAAGGGTCCTCTTGGACTGGACCTTCGGTTTGAGGGTGAAATATGCCATGTACTGATCTTAAAGAAGTGTTCCCCAAGCTTTTCTGGTAATTCCTTTCCAAAAATGAGGACGTTAAACATTCGGAATCTAGGTCGGACCACAATAGAAGTCGGGTGTACCATGACAGGTCATAACGTTTACTGTCGTAAAATCTCACGCAACTTACTAATACCATAGTCTCTTCCGGAATGGGTAAGGAAAAGAGCAGACTTGCGTCTGCGCATCAACAAACCACCCATATCGCATCAGTCTTTTCTGATGTTAGTAGGCAATTCCAAGTAGTACGAAATCCCTGGACAATCTCATCCCATTTAAAATAGGATCTCCAACGGTTGTAAAAAACCCACTAGCCCATGATGTTAAATTTTGACCTGTGACAAGTCTTTTCATTTGGATACAAAGTAGACAATCTTGTTTCATGCCATTCCACCAAAGTATGTTTCAAATCTCTGTACATTTTGTTGAACCTGGATATGGAATGAATTGTAAATGGAAGAGAACTTTGAGCTTCCGTATAACCTTCTCGCGAAGTGCCTGATGATTAGGAACACATTGCCTTATCTTCAAACAACAAAAAACACCCGTTCATCATCAACACTGGAAACCTCAGTATGTTTACCGTCTTCAACATTATGACAATAGCCCACAAACTAACGTAGTCACTTTTTGTGTTCTTTGAACTGTCAGCATGAGGTTATGCATCCTCTCATTTCCTCTACTTTTACTGTATCCTGCTCTCCCTTCTTTCTTTACTTACTACTACCCTCCACTTTTCCTTCTCTTCTCCTATATCCTCATTACTCGACAAATAGCCACCAGAACTCGTACAACATAGCTCAACATCCTAAACAATCTAAATCTGAAGGATTATGGAATCTACAAAAACAATGGCTTCATCATAGATTTTCGTCTAAGTGAATCGGCAACCACTTAGGCCTTGCCGGATGGTATGGATGTTAGTGTCATTAATCTTTCAAAATGTTCCAACCATCTTTTCTCTGTCTCTATGTCTTAAGTTTCTTCGCTGAGTAAAAATATATTTGAGAACTCTTATGATTCTGTAAATATTCACAAGCTTCACATACAGGATAGTTCTCAGATTTCAATGCAAAAACCACGGCAGCTAACCTCAAGATCATGGGTTGGATAATACTTCATAAGGCTTAAGTTTGTCTTGAAGCGTAGGCGTCACCTTCCCTGTTGCATCAAAACACAAACAACAAACCACTTATTCGATGCATACTGTATATCTGAAAACACCGGAACCTGATGGAAGATTCAATAATCAGAAGCAGACCCCACCAATTCTCCGTTTTCAATTCCTCAAAAAATCTCCTGACGCTCATCCGTCCACACAAATTCTAAACCCTTTTCATCATGCTGGGTAAGAGGTAAAGCTAATGGGAGAAAGAAAGAAACCTCAACAAAAAGTCGAGTCCGACGAGAGAGATAGATCAGCCCAGCAAAGCCCCAGAATACTTCTTACTTCCGTCACAACGTCGCTGGATACGTCGGCGCATTTGGTTGATGTCGTGCCTGTGTTCGTAGATACCTAGAGATATGCAGTTGGATTGTATCTCCGATTATCTTATGTCTGGTGTGTGTGTGTCTGTGGGCAGATTGTGTAGAGACGCAATCAGATATGATGTTGACGTCCGGAGAGGGATAGTTGTCGGGGCTCACGTTGTAACTAATAGCTCGAAGAAGTACGTGTGAGATAGTATTGGGTGTGTCTATCTTGACTGGTTCGCTCTAGCTCGAAAGGAGAGATTTAGCTCTCGTTGGTCAATGTAGTAATATAGGAGGCTAGAGTAGCCGTACTGGTTATTATGATATCCTATCCACAAAAATGTTATATCATGACGCATATCGTCGTGAGAGCCTCGCAGACAATCTTGAGTGAGGTGTTTAGTCCTATATCTTCCTTCTATCAAAGAAGCACAGAATATTAGAAAGAGAGTAACACGGAAGGATGCGACGAAAGCTAGGAACTGAATTAGTGCTCAGAGAAACTCTAGTCAGTCATATCTTCGGTAAGATATAAATTCAAGTGTTGTTAAGACTATGTCGGGAGCTAAATATCAGGATTCTGATATGTCCATTTATATCACATATATGTACAAATTGAGATTTGTAACACTCCCACAACCATGATCGTAAATGTATTTGTCGAGGAATGGAACTTAAAACAGTTTTTAACATAATAAAATAGCACAAGCTCCTCCTCGTGTGCTCAAGCTTCATCCTTGATTTCTGAGATAAGTCATGCTTAATAAAGGAAACGTAAACGTCTGAGTTGAATCCTTAGAGTTATATATAAATAAAAGATAGAACACAAGGCAATAATTCATTCAAGATGACTTGTTGTCAGGACAATTGTCTATATCAATTCTTTATCAATGAGCTCATGACATCCGGAAACCTTGACAACCAATGCATAACTCTATATGCAAACACAATTCCAGTATAGGTATTATTGGCTTCACTACCTACGTTTCTCATATAAAATGTCCGTTAAAAAGGTGCTCGAATGAATTCGAGTTCAAACTATGTACGGGGTTGTCAAACACAATAGATCTATTAAATGCATAGCAAGCTCCCATTCTTTAGTCAGTTAACGGTTCATGAAGAATTAGGGATTTGGAAATAGCTACTCAATGAACAATACAAATCAAATCAAGGGGGGTCCAGCCGATACCAAAAACAACTTGAATGTTTAAATTTTTAATGCAAGCATGTATCTCCTAGCGGGGGGTTTAATAACAACATTTAATTAGTAAAGGTGAGAAGGCTATGAATCACGTGAATAGAGTGCCAACGAGTAAATTACGAAAAGGAAGAACGCGTGCGAATTAATCCGAACTATAATTAATAATGATTCGCGTTTTAGAGATCATGTTTAATAACATAAGTTTTATATTATAATATTATACATGATTTATATATATATATATATATATATATATATATATATATATATACTCTTACATGTATGAAAATTCTATGTCGAGAATCCATGACAACTTAATTTACACTTTTCCGAAAACTATACATTTTAGCTCGGTGATCGACTCACTTAACGAGGGCACTAATGGTCAAACTAGTTGGTCAACCTCTATATCATGCTACTATCATATGATATTTATCCACCATGGTTAGTCCGATAACCATAGCCTAAGTAAACCCCATATGGAATACACATTAACAATGAATGCTTAAAAACAGTGGCTAGTGGCTGCTGGACCATGCAAATGTAGGGACAGCAGTTGCCCCTAAAAAAATTCACAAAAATCTAGAAAAATTCCAGTAGGTCACACATATCATGGACCATTTCCAGTTTCAATTTCGTAGAAAAATATGAAGTTTTGACCCGCCTGCACAGCACATCTCTACAGCTAAAATTCTGGACAGCAAACTCAGTTTTGGCACTTGGGTTTGTAAATGCCTTTTGACCCACTTTTAAACATTGAAAATCGACGAGGCCTAGCTCGTTGGAAAGTAGACTCGGAGTAGTTAATCTTAGTGTCCTGCAAATCTACCAAAGCTATTGGCATGACCAAGTTACGACGTCCTAAAGATGACCCAAAATTCGGCTTAAAAATTGAGGTATGCAGAATTTTGCCGATACACTTTCCAAACTTCTAACTAGTGTGTAGGATTCGTTATTAGGAGTTAGAAGGCGTGCGAACTAGCGCCGCGTAGCTATGAACATAACTGTCCTAATTCTAGATCAAAACTTGTTCGATCAAACCACAATTTCGCCAATAACTACCTAAACTTCACTGGTCTATTAGGGTGTTTAATAACACCTTCAATTCGCCAAATTCTTGCATCAATAACACATCTAACAAGCCTAAACTAGTCTATCAATCAACCTTATTATTCTAAATCATTGAATAACTCAAGAACATATTATGCATGAACTATAAAGGATTCCCGACATAAAAATTTTATAACATGAAATCATATATATAATTAATCCACATAAAACTTAAAGGAGTTTACTCACAAAGTGCAATGTAAGTGAAGGATGATCAAAACAAAAACCCCTAGGGTGTTCTTGTTCTTGGCCGCGGCAACAAGGACCCCAAACACAAAGAACCCTAACCTTCTTGGACACAAAATCTTCAATACTCACCACAATAACACCCTAGAACTCCTTTTCTTCCACAATAATTTATTAATCTTGAAGGTAATTAATTTTTCTAAAAATCAAGAATCTTGAAAACTTCATGCATGGTTGATTAAAGTTTATGAAGGATGATTAGGGTTAATTTATAAAGGTTTGGGGACAAAAAGGAAGGGATTTGTTAGAGATTAAAAGATGTTGATGATGGTGTTGTGGTTGCTGGCGTCGAACAGAGAAGAGAACAGAGGGAGTGAGACGTTGTGTTCTATGATCTCTCTATTTATGAATATATGTTGGATCGGTATATAAAAAAAGAGGAAGGATGGTGTTGGGCTTGTATAACCGGCTTATATAAAAAATGGGAAGTGGGCTAAGAAAAAAAATAAAAAGGATATGTTGGGGTTGTGCTTGGGCTTGTGTTTCCGAAAATCAAAAGAAGGGAGAAGGGGCTTCGGCCCAATTTTTGCTAAACGCTACACTTTGTAAATTTTTCTCTAAAAATTTAACCTGACTCGCTAAATTTTGTAAAAAAACGAAATTTCTAAGTTTGGTTCTGCCTGACACGAAAAAAATATACTTAAATAATAATTAAATGAAAAATATATTAAATAAAAATTTACAATAAAAATACAGGATTCGTTGATTTCTCGATCGGTAACAATTAAATATAAAATATAAAATTAACGAAAGAATTTAATGACGATTTTAATAAAAACCAACTAAAATAATAAAATTAATTCTATAAAACTTTAGAAATTAATTAGAAGTTCGAAATAAGTAGTGACCTTAAATACGGGGTTTTACATTCTCCCCTCCTTAAGGGAGCGCTGTTCTGGTCCCGAGCCGCTCGATTCCTCTGATTCGCCTTACGCTTGCTCAAGAAGAGTTGCGGGTAATTGTTTCTGAAGAAATCTTCTCGTTTATTAATAACAGTACGATTTTTAAGCGAAAACATGAGATTTTGACTAAACGTGACTAATACATGAGTTTCAACGAAAGATGACAAAATTAGCTTTCAAGGTCGCTAAGGGATTTCAAAGATAGAATAAACACAGTAAACACTTGAACGGATATATAAAAGTGCCTAGAAAACAATTAAGATTACAAGAAACGAGAACATCGTTGAATCGCGTTGAATCGTAAAACACAAAAATTTTACTTTTACTTGAAAATGAGAACAAGGTATGTATTTAATATTGACATTAAAATACGGAAAATGCACATTAGAAGAACCGTCTTCACGGATTTTCTTATTGTCTTTTAATAACATGCGACCGGCTCGATTCGAGAGGAAGAGTAAGGGTACTTGTTTCAAATTTTGTTTTAAAACTAGGCTTAGGCACTTTCTAGGTTATGAAAATGTGAAGTTCGTTCGGTTATGGAATTAAAATGTTAAGTCATTCTTAAAATGATGAAAATTTTATTATAAGGATTTATCAAGGGATTGGTGATTTGAAAACGAAATCCCTAGTAAGAAGAATTTTTAAAACTATGTCAATGAGAGATTAAGGCGAATATGTATCCTTAGTGGCGTTCAACTTTTTTTTTCTTGACGTTTTAGGTACTTTTGGGTTTTTCTTTGACAAGAGGGTGTTCAATTGAAAGTAAAATATGTTCGATAATCAAAGGTACGTATAAGGGCTTTGTTAAACTCTCGGATTCGCGGTTGCGATTTAGAAAATTTATTTTCCAATTCGTTAAGAGTCATTTTGAACCGACTAGTTTAATTCGTTATTCATCAAGATGTGGAAATAAATGTGATGTATTTTTTTTTTATAAAACATGTTACTTTATCAGGTGGCTTGTGTCATTTTAAACATTAGTTATAGATTGTACAAAGGAGAATGTTTAGAACCGACTCTTAAACTTGAGGAGATCATTTTGTTAATTTAAACACTTGTGAAAAATTTGTAAGATTTTCATATAAACTTAAAATTTCTTTTTTTTCTTTTTTTTATAAAAGCCCATAAAGGTGTGTAATACATCAAAGGTAGACATCGAACGTGCTCGGGGTTTTTTTGGCAGCCAGAGTAACAAGATACTACGAGACTAGAATACATGTGACTAACAAATAACATCGATTTGTAATTAAATGAAAAGGTTATAAGGAAGTGTGGGCTTGGACTTATAAAATAAAGAAAGTTTATGAAATATAATGTGGGCTTGATAAAAAAAATATATGTATAAGTGTTTGGATTGGTGGTTTCCGAAAAATTAAAAGGAAAAGGGGAAAAGGGGCTTCGGCCCAATTTTTATTAAACGCTACATTATTTAAATCTCGACCCTAAAAATTTAACTCGACTCGCTAGTTTTTATAAAAACATAATTTTTAAATTCGGTTCGGCCTGACTTAAATAAAATATTTTTAAATAATAAATAAGTGAAAAATATATTAAATAAAAATTTAATAATTTTCATAATTAAAAATACGGGATTCGTTGATTTCTCGATCGGAAACAATTAAAAATAAAATATAAAATTCGCGAAAGAATTTAAATGACGATTTTAATAAAAACCGACTGAAATAATAAAATGAATTATTTAAGATTTAGAGAATAGTTATAAATTCAGAATAAGTAGTGACCTTAAATACGGGGTTTTACATCCTCCCCTCCTTAAGGGAGCGACGTCCCGGCGTTCGATTTCTCCTATTCGCTTTACACTTGCTCAAGAAGAGTTGCGGGTAATTGTTTCTGAAGAAATCTTCTCGTTTATTAATAAAAGTACGATTTTTAATTATTTTTTTTAAAAATACGGGTAAAAGTTTTTTTTATCAAGATCTTACGGTGACTACTATCCAGCCTTGCATGGCTCCTCCTAAATTATACATAGGTGATCAGGCTATGTATAATTAAGGACTAGCAATGCAATGCTCAGATTCGTCAAATTAAGGATTTTTTTTGTATAAACCATACCGTTTAGAAATAATGTATGAAACGCTATATAATTTGGAGGTGAAGTAATTTGCTAGATAAATAAGAAATTTTAAGAGGTTACAAAAAATATTTTATAAGACCCATGTAGAACAATTTGTAAAACGATATCAATTTAACTTTTATAAGGTGACATTACATTAACTTATAAAATGATGAGTGGTTTGCATAAGAGTAGTAAGGAGTGGCTTACAAAGTAATTGGTTACAATAAGATAGGGCTTCAAAGGGTTTAGCCGGAGTCGTTATGAGACACATGGTATCAATGGCGATTTAAGAGCATGAAGACAAGGGCTTTAAATGCGACCTAAAGCAATGATGCGCAATTAGGGAAAGGAAAAGTAAAATACAATGACACATAAGTCATATATATAAAAGAATAACGGAATCCATTTGTGTGCACCTCCTAAGTTATTTGACAAAACATGCTTTTAAGAAAGTGTACTATTCGTTTTCGAATAACACCATTATCGCGAAAAAAATTATTTGTGGAAAGTTTCTATTTTTAGAAAGTTTCTATCTTTGGAAAGTTTCCGATTTTAGAAAGCTTAGAAAATTAAGACATTAATACTGACTCGTAAAAATGTTCATTTTTCCAACAATATTAGCTCACCACAAGTTTTATCCAATTACTTCACTTCATAAGTTTATCAAGTATATATATGCGACACGAACCCAAAATTACTATTTTTAGACATCACCAAACGCACCCAAACACTTGTTAGTTGTAAAATACTATTCGTTGAAGTTTTACGAGCTCAAACGCCTGAGTACCATATTTTAATAATCCTATCAACTTTGACCTTCTAAATCAATTTTTTTTCCAAGTTTGACTTTTATTATAAATTTTCTAGATTCTGACCCGTTCAAAACGACCCGCAAAAATACATTTTCACGACTCGGACTCAAAAGAGATTTTATGCAAAACGACATTCCGGACAACTTTTTAGTTTTAGCCGAGACCTGAAACTCGACAGAAAATGACCAAAATACCCCTGCAAGTTTCTGCAGCAAATAATTATAAAAACGCAGCCTTGTATTTGTGTTTTTGACCCGTCATAAGGCGTTTTTAAACCTAGATCGCCTCGCGAAAAGGTAAAACGGCATTTTGAACAACTTTCTAGTTTTAACGGAAGGCCGGTTCGGACAAGAAAGGGCCCGAAACGTCACTCGAAAACTGCATCAGCAACTAATAATAAAAATAGTGCATAATTTATTTTAAACGATTTCTAAACTTCCGATGGCCATAAAAACTTCGTTTTTGAGAGTTACGGGTCGAATTTTATATCAAAACGACCGTCTCAACAAGTACTAACATATTTTTAAGCCTAACTTTTATAAAAAGACCTTTACAACATCCTTAAACCACATTCTAATTTTCTTCATAAAATATATTTTTCGACATACCACAAAATTTCAACCAAATTCCTCAAAATTATCAAATACTACGCCAATCCTACTCTCCATCATCTAAGATATTATATCAACACTTTTCAAATGATCACAACTTATATACACACATATCTTATGGATTCCAAAACAACGAAAACTAAATTATACTAATGGGCAAATAAAAATAGCATTAAAAAAATGCTTCAAGAATGCCAACAACACAAATAGAAAGTAAAACGGTGACATGAAAAGCCAACGAAAAGATTGCAAAAATCCACAATATTATTCAATATGATTTCAAGAATTTATCCAAGATGTTTCTCGTGAATAAGCGCACCCGGTCGAAAAGCAATTCGGATATCTATATGGATAGCTTAAAAGGAGTTAAATAAGGGAAGTAACGCACACGAGTAGTAAAACGACAATTGTAAAAATCTCATCGGATAAAACACTTATGTAATCCCAAACAATCGTACCGCGAAGGTACGCACAACCGATTAAAAGTAAGTCAGGTAAAATAGTCGGTTCGAATCGAACGAGTATATGTAATCGGTCATTACATACCTATATTAGATAAAAATAACGCTAAAAAAATGAGCAGGAGAAGTCGGGCAACATACGCGCACGGATACGGTGTGAAAATAAGTGTGTAAGGTCACTACATATATAAAATTTATGCAACATACGAATGAATGCAATGCATTACAATGTATATGATAAATTAATATTAGTTTATTTAAACATATAAATAATTTAATAATGATTTATTTAAACATGTAATTAAATATGAAAACTTTGATATAAAGTTTAATTATCAAGGTATATCTCGATATGAATTATAGTATTTATTTAATAAATACTAAGCAATAATGTATTCATGAAGAAGGAATACTAAAAATGGTAATCACTTAGGATGACTTGAGCGGGAACCACGAGGAGTATTTTGCGCGCGAAAATTAGAAAAATAAAGTTATAGTTTAGGTTTTTGAAAAATGACCTAGTTCTCTATAACTTATGGCTCTTGATACCAATCTTTAACACCCCTAAATTTACACGCAGCGGAACCAACATTGGGTGTTAAATCATAGCTCAATTACACATAAATTACCAAGAACGACTCAAAAGAGACGTTATAAAACTTAGTTCCATTTATAGAAATTCAGAGTGCAAAAGTTGTCCAACAAGATCATAACCAAAACCAACATACATGTTTTAAAACCATAACCATATTTTAATTGAATTAGTGAGGAATGGAACTTTAAAAACAATTTAACAAAATGAAATAGCGCAAGCTCCTCCTCGTGTGCTCCAAGTCTTCAACCTTGATTACCTGAGATAAAACATGCTAAAAAGTCAACGAAACATTGAGTGAATCCATAGAGTTTATATGAATATAAAAGATTTAAACACAAGTCTTATAATCATTGAGTAACTTGTTGTACACCAAGTTATTAGGTACTAATGCAATGAAAGTGTGGGTTTACTCGCACAGAGAAGAGATGGAATGGAAACCTACTGTTAAAGTCTTTACTAGTGTTGGACATAGGTGGTTACCTACAGGAAGGACCTTCACTATAAATGGAACACAGTGCCCTCTGACTAGAATCACTTCCAATCCTATAATGCCTCCTAAGGAAACCAGCCAAACACCAGTAATTACTCCTACTTAAGAAGTTAAATATATCGTAGGAGAACCAATGTTTCAAAATCTGTATGTTTCAGAGATGAACCTAGTATCTTAGGACCTAGGACTTCTAACATCTTGGAACCCATAAAAAATTAGGGATCCACTGTTTCAAATTCTCCATCTTCTTCTCGTGTCTAATGAAGGTCGTCCAAATTGTTCTGGTACTTGGACTCGGGATACTCTAAGCATATGACCAGAAACCTCTCTCAGCTCATCAACTTTGTTCACAAATTTATAGGTACTGTTAGATTTGGTAACGATCAAATTGCAAAGATTGTGGGCTATGGTGAGTATCAGATGGGAAATGTTACGATTTCTTGGTTTTATTATGTAGAAGGGTTAGGACACAAATATTTTCCATTGGCCAATTTTGTGATTCCGATCTCGAAGTAGCTTTTCACAAACACGCTTGCTATATTCATGACTTAGAACGTGTTGATCTACTCAATGGATCAAGGGGCTTAAATTTATACACTTTTTCTTTGGAAGCTATGAAGCTATCCTCTCCCATTTTGTCTCTTGTCTAAAACTTTAAAGACCAAGTCTTGGTTATGGCATCGAAGGTTATCTAATTTAAACTTCGATTCTATCACTACACTGGCCAAACAAGGACTAGTCCTAGGGCTGCCCAAATTAAAGTTTTAGAAGGATCATTTATGCTCCGCCTGTGCTCTAGGGAAAAGCAAGAAACACATCCACAAACCCAAAGCTGAAGACTCCATTCAAGAAAAGCTCTATCTATTGTACATGGACCTTTGCGGGCCATTGAGGAAACAAAGTTTTTCAATTAAGAATGAGGGTGGAACATTAGGTGGTGAATTAGTATTATCCATTTTGAAGGTTGGTTTGAGAGCAATTTTACGAACAAAAACACAAAGAAAAGATAGACTAAAAGAAAGCTAATAACAAGAAAATAAAAATCTCACTTGAAAGGATTCAAGCGAGTAGATCTAAGCTAAATAAAATTCGGAACCTACGTTATTCTCCGACAGCTGCGCCAAAAACTTTGATGAGCGTTGTAAATCCACTTCAGTTTTACAACTCCCTAGGCAGTGTACCTAACTGTTGTAGTGTAGTATAGGCAAGACACGGGGGTTGTTATCGTTCTCTAGGGGAATAGCACTGTGAAGGTCCAAACTAAATATAACTAAGATCTAGGAGATTGAAAAAAGATTATTTTTGTATTTTTATATTTTATAAAAGCAAGTAAAATCTCGGTTTTTGAAGAGGTTGGTTTTAAAACTAATATCTAATTAATTAAACTAATCTAATGATAAGAATTTATATGATAAGGGAGTAGTGTTTACTTAATCATACATGATCCTTGATATGTTGTTCCTAACTCTATTGCCTTATCACACTTGTAATGTATATGTAAGTATTTCCGAGAAGCATGATGAATTACACGAAAACATCGTCTATGTGATAACTTGCTAGGGCAACACACATGCAAGGTAGTATGAAGACTATTACATGGCCCCAAGAGAGATATACGTGTATTAAAAACATTAAAATTGGATCAACCACTTATGGGTAAGTGTAGTAGAATCTGTTACCAATGGAATCCTTCCTACACAATCATGTCGCTCTATATCTTGATATAATTAAAGTAACTAGGGTTCTTGATCTAACATGCATACACACAACAAGAAGCAATATAATTAAAGAAATCTACATATCAATTACACATGCAATCATAAGCAAACACTTTTAAAGGGTCTAGCCTAGCATGTTTCAAGATGAGAGGGAGGTATAAGATCTATTGAAAGTTAAGGATAAAAGAACTTATTCCCCCCAACAATTAAAAAAAAAAAAAAAAAAAAAATTTGGAATCAAGCAATTAGGGATGATATAGAATGGTTGGCAAACCCTAAAATATTCCAAAGAATCTGGTACAAGTCGACCTCCCACGAACTCTAACCCTAATTCTAACTAATAATACATATGAAAAACGTAAAATCAAGTTTGTATATATAGACTTCTGGGCCGCGACGGCGTCGTAATTAAACCAGACATCATCGTCACGCTAGGGTTTCTAGGGCTTTGTTTATGACGGCTAATTCAGACGGCGTTACAAATTTCTAAATGTCGTTGTTATGACTTTCAGACGGCGTCACAAGCTTTCCAAACGCCGTCTCCACACTCTAATCTTGATTCTTCAATCCGTCTTCAATCCAAATTGTCATCTTGTCCGGTTCCTTCCAAAATTGAGCCCAAGTCACGTGTATTTCCTCCAAATGTCTTCCAAGTGCTAAAAATGCAAAAAGAAACGATTAAGCGCATATTTTAGACATAATTGCATGGTTATAAGGGTAAAATAACCCTAAAAGTGTATAAAACTACACCTCGTCAGTTTTTCAATCTTCAAGAAGTTTGTGATAAATCGCGTATAATATCCTGCCAATCCTAAGAATGAACGGATCTCGGTTGGGGTCTTTGGGGGCTTCCAGTTGTATACTGCTTCAATTTTGATGGGATCCACATGGATACCTTCACTGTTCACTACATGTCTGAGAAAACGATCCTCTTGTAGCCAAAATTTACATTTCAAGAATTTTCTGAACAGTTTCTCTTTTTCAAGAAACTTCAATATCAACTTTAGATGAACTTCGTGCTCCTCTTTAGACTTCGGACAAATCAGGATGTTGTCAATAAAGACAATGACAAACTTGTCAAGATACGGATTACATACGCGATCATAAGGTCCATGAATACCGCGGGAGCATTAGTCAAACCGAAAGGCATGACCGTCAACTCAAGATGTTTGTACCTTATCCTGAACATAGTTTTAGGAATGTCTTCTTCGCGTACTCTTAATTGATGATAGCCAAATCAAAGGTCTATTTTCGTAAAATACAGTGACCCTTGTAGTTGATCGAATAGGTCATCGATCCTAGGAATAGGGTAGCGGTTCTTGATAGGTGTTGATCCCAAACTATGATTAATTCTTTAGCTTGTAAAGGTTAAGTTACCTTGGATAAATCCAAAACAACTTTGGTAGAAACTTTGTGTGTAAAGAGTATGCGGAATCTACTCTTTAATACTTAGAAGAATTATGAATGTAACAGTAAATATGATTGAACAAAGATGTAACAAAAAGCTTCAATATTATTAAGATCAATAATACGAGTACTATATCTAGTACTAGGGTTTACAACCTTGAAGCTATGCATGCAACTCTATCAATTCACCTCTAACATCATAACCTAGGATCTCCTTTTATACACCAAGGAGTCCTTTACAAGATAACTACAAATCTTCTATAATTCTAATCTTATATGCATATCTTTCTAACTAAATAAAATATACACAGAATAAGTCAATACATATCTCTTCACACGTCTTTATCTCTTGAGCAGTCTTAAGTCTTCATGCAGCAGTCTTAACTCCTTCAGCAGTGTTAAGTTAGTACTGGGAAGAAGGTGTTACAAAGATGATTTGCAACTTGAAGATCCTTGGTGGTTTAGTTCAATTCTTTCATATATATTAGCTTCAGAGGAAGAAGCTCGTGCTTATTTTGGTTTTGTCATTATCAACTAGGGGAAGATTATTGGGAATTATATTTGAGTTGATAAGACAAAACATATGAAAGATGAAGGACTTAAAAGACAAAGGAGGAATTCTTCAAAAGATGGAAGATTTTGAAGATTCTGAAGATAAACTTAAATGTTAAAAAGATTTATTAATATCTTTATTTGTTCTTATCCTTTGTAAACCTAATATCTCTACTATATAAAGAGATACGGGTCATTAGGTTTAGGTGTACAATTCATGAGATCCTGTACCTAAACACGTGTGTGTGTATTCCAGGCGTAGAGATGTAGACGCCATATGTTAGGTTTAGCCTCAAGGATCTTATGATTCCTGTTAGATTACGTAACCGTTCTACCATTTGATCAAGGTAGAATTGGGGCTTGTAGTAGTCATGTATCATAGAAGATAATGATGAAACCATGTTAGAGTAACATTGTTCTTGTGCTAATTCCGCTATGCATATGTTTATGTTTAATGTTATTTTATCCTAGATTAGATCTAAACAATCTGAGCTTATAACGATTCTTTAATCTTCACAATTAGTATTAGAGCCTGGTGGCTCTTGATCTAGGGTTTGGTACAAGGTTTTATTCGTGCTTTATTTTCTGTTTTTCAATAATAGGCAAATTCGGAAAAGCTAGGGTTTGTCACCAATACGGAAAACAGAATATAAGGTTTATGTTTATTGCTTTTAAAGTCACGACAAGGTTTTGAAGACACATGGTGTTTTGTATTTGGTTCATGGACAAGAATGGTACAGCAGGTGTTGATATTCGCTGCAGAGATTTAGGGTTTTCTAAAAACCTTAACAGGTTGTCATCCAAAGATATGTTAATACTGTTCCATAACAAGTTTGTACTCTAATCAAACTTAGTACTAGCCGGAGGATTGTTCGAGTACAAAATAATTACTATTAAGGTTTAATACTGCTGGAAACATGTGCCATTAGTATACCTTTATACTGCCAGGAGTGGTCATAAAGAATTATTACTGTTATGTTGCTTCATGATATTTATGTTACTACTGTCAATCATTAATATGGACATACAACTGTTTGTCATATTGTTAATACTGCCGACTTTTGGGATTTATTGACAGGCAAGAAGTGACTTGTAAAAGTGAAATGTTTAATTCAGTCAATGGAATGAATAAGTGTATATGGTAGTTTGGGAAAATGAAGTTCGTAAATTCGTTTATACTGCCAAGGTATCTTTATGATGTTACTGATTTGTGTTTGTTAGTACTGCCATAAGGAGTAAGTTAATAGCTGCTACTGATGTTAGTACTGGCTAGTATTGGTGGCTCAAAAAGTATTATACAAACACAGTTAAAGGATAGTACTGCTCGTAAAAAGTTTTGTACAGCCAGGCTTACTTTGACTGCTAGCTTTGATCGATATCGATGACACACACATTTTGGATCTCGGATTGAACAGGATGCTTCGTTTAAGGGAGCTAACAGATTGTTTTGTTTTTTGGTTTTAAAATGTTCTTAAACGTTTAGAGGCTCGTATTTTATTGATTAATTAATTACAAGAAGTTGTTTATTACCTATTTGAAGTAGAAGTGGAGTTTTTTCGATGCGTGTTCTATCATATCTTAAGTGGGAGTATATCACTTTGAAGATAACTTGTTGTTCTTAGAAAGTGAAGTGGCGAAGACTTGACGAAATCTAGCAAAGGTGATTAAACTAACTTAAGTGCTCAACGCTCACACTTCTATCACTTTGGTTATTGTCCTCATAGAAGATGAGGATTTGTCAGATGTTGGCGATCTACTTGTTTTGTATACTTGGATCTTGGTATGAGTATGGTAGTCACGTGTATAGTAACAAGACATAAGACACAAGTTTGGTCTTCTACTTTAGACATCAGTCATTAAACTTAGTTTTCGTTCATCAGTGAACATTTATACATAGACCTACAGTAATTGAAGATTTTAAAAAAATGTTAACATATATGGATTTCACAAGGGAAGCCTATTTGTTAAAAATGTTTAATCCCAATTTACATCACCACATGAAGTGAAGGTTTTACTATGTAAGTCATTATTACTACTGTGTTGGAAGGCTGGATTAGAAGTGTGACAGTGGTTTGTGGATGTCGAAATCAAAGTTGCATACTTTAGTCCCCTATTTGATTATGACAAAAAGGGGAAGAAGGTGTTACAAAGATGATTTGCAACTTGAAGATCCTTGGTGGTATAGTTTAATTCTTTCATATATATTAGCTTCAGAGGAAGAAGCTCGTGCTTATTTTGGTTTTGTCATTATCAACTAGGGGAAAATTGTTGGGAATTATATTTAAGTTGATAAGACAAAACATATGAAAGATGAAGGACTTAAAAGACAAAGGAGGAATTCTTCAAAAGATAGAAGATTTTGAAGATTTTGAAGATAAACTTAAATGTTAAAAAGATTTATTAATATCTTTATTTGTTCTTATCCTTTATAAACCTAATATCTCTACTATATAAAGAGATACAGGTCATTAGGTTTAGGTGTACAATTCGTGAGTTCCTGTACCTAAACGTGTGTGTGTGTATTCCATGCGTAGAGATGTAGACTCCATATGTTAGGTTTAGCCTCAAGGATCTTATGATTCTTGTTAGATTAGGTAACCATTCTACCATTTGATCAAGGTATAATTGGGGCTTGTAGTAGTCATGTATCATAGAAGATAATGATGAAACCTTGTTAGAGTAACATTGTTCTTGTGCTAATTCTGCTATTCATATGTTTATGTTCAATGTTATTTTATCCTATATTAGATCTAAACAATCTGAGCTTATAATGATTCTTTAATCTTCATAAACCATCTGTGCTGAGAGGATACTTCCAAATACTTTATTGTCTTGGTCTGTTTGCTTGTATGAAGAATTTCCTTAGAAGCTCATTTGCCATCTCTGAATGTTGTTCTACTAACAGCTTGTTAACCAACATCAAAGTCAGAACTCCTTTTGACAATGGATATTCTTTCTCTACCAGCATGAAAATATTTATTCCTCTCTATGTAGACACATGATGAACCCCACATGTATCATATAATCTCCATTTTAATGGATCATGTATATATCTCTGAAGTTTCCATAGTGTATCATCAATATAAGGTTTAAAAAACATCTTTAATTCAACCCATAATGCTCTTTCTTTGTCATTAGTAGGTTCTGTTGAACTGAATCTTTCTTTAACCAAATTCCATAGCATCACCAAGTCATCCCTGTCAAAGATTTTCAACATATCCTCAAAGAATTGATATGCTTCTATATGATTATCAACCCTGATGATCTTCTAATATTTTCTAGACTCTTCAGTGTAAACCTCCCAGTCAATGATTAGATATTTGACTTGTAAGGCTTCAACATAAACTTCTTCCACTGGAACTACCATCATCATTTGTTGTAAATCCTCTTGTGACAATTCTTTTTCCTCTTCTTTTGGTTGTTCTTGAACTGATCCTGAAGCTTCATTTGTCTTTTGCCTCTTAGAACCTTCATGATCAAGTTCTGCTTCTGCATCCCTTTTAGAACTTCTAACTTCTGTAAAGTCAATAATTGTTGCTTGTGAACTTCTTGCTGCTAACTCTTATGCTCTTCCTCTATCTTTAGTCTCTATGGGTACAAAAGTGTTGACATTCTTTATTATAGTTTCAAATAATTCCTTGAGCTCATCAAAAGAATATCTTTTCAATTGTTGTAGTGTATGACTTCCTATGTGTTTGATGTAATTAATCATATAATTCCTTTGTTGAGCTTGTGTCATGGGCTTATTCCTCTTTGCTTCAGCTTTCTGTGCAGCAAAATATTTCTTTCTCTGATTAATAAGATCTACAAGCATATTTGCTTGATCAACTTCATTGTACTTGTTCCTTTCCTCTGCTTGTAGTCTCCTAGATAGCTCTTCATCAACTTCAACTCTTGCTCTAATGTTTTCCCATTCTTCCTCAGTAAAAGATTGAGCTGCTTCATGAACTCTATCCATCCTTTATCTTTCTTCTTTATCCAGTTCCTCTTGCAGTCTCACTACTGCTTCATGACTAAGCATATCTTGTTCTTGCTGTAATTTTGTTCTCTTGATCTGTTCATCTTTATATTCCTCCATTTTACCTTTACCTTTATCTTTGATTACAATTGGTGAGGGAATATTGATGTTAACTTCTTGAACCATACCAGCAGTACTAACTGCCATTGATGCACCAACAGTACTAACTGATTCTTTAGCAGTACTAAACAACCTACTAGTCGTACTAATTCCACCACTGCTAGTACTAACTGCCCTTCTTCTTCTAGTATAAGTGTGAACATTTTCTTTAGTTGCATCTACAAGTACCTTAGCTGCACTAAAGACTCCCAACTAATCTTCAGGTTGATCTTCTTGACTATGTGTAGGAGTAACCAAAGTAACTCCTGCATCTTGATCAATTTCTTCTATCATCCTCCCCTGTTTAGAAGAATCCTCTAAATCCTTTTCATCATCTAAAACCATAATCTTTGCTCTTCTTCTAGCTTGGTTGGACTTGACAGTTTTCTCCAATTTCTTTACCTTTTTAATAAGTTTGGTATAAGCAGCACCATATACCTTCTTTGTTTACTTCAAGTATGCCGTCAAGCTCTCCACTTTCTTGGACAATGTTGTACATAAAACTGTCAATTCTTGTAGTGTCATACTGCCCTCATCACTTCCAAGTGTGTGAACTCTTGGGAGAGGTGAATCATAGGACTGTGTAGGTACCCTCTCAGACCTAGTCTGAGCAATGGAACCCCCTATGGCTTCTTGGCACCTGGGACTACCACCTGCACCAATTCCCTGAGGAAGAGGCACATTAGGCATTGCCGTAGATTGGGTCCTATTTATGTTACCACTAGCCTGCTCTACATCTAAGCTAGCAGGAGTAGTGGTAGCCCTTTCCACTCTGTCATCCTACTCCTCATAAACAGCCTCATCTAGTACATTGGGTATAGGCTCACTAGTCTAAGGTAACTCAGTGACCTAGTTTAAGGCCTAGGTGTTTGAGTCTTTTAGTGTGATGATGATACAACATTAGGGATTGGTTCTTCATTAGTAGGTTGAGCAGTAGAAGGTGGTGGTTGAGGTTCAGAGGGATGTCCTAAACCTTCACCTTCTTCTGCTTGAATTGCTATCATACTTGGAAACAAAGGTGTGTGTTCCCCAGAAAAACCTCTTTTCATATTGCTAAAAAGTTTTGGAGTTAAATTAGGAGCAATATATTTTTTGTTGTGGGGATGAAGGAATCTTTTGTTCTTGTACAAAAATATTTGAATAAATCTTTGATACATTAAAAATTTATATTTACTATCTAAGTTTTTCACCATACCATCAAAAATCAATTTAGAAAAGTTAAAAGTTCTGTTTGTGGCCAAGCAAATAATAGCAGTTGCTATATTGCTACTAAATTGTTCCCAAGAATTTTTATTAGGGCTAAGACAGTGTAGGATGGTATGGATCAAAAATCTCCACTGAGGGGAAAATTTGCCTTTTTGAAAAGTCAGTTTATCATCAGTTAAAACATATCCCATCAGTGAGAGTTGATCAAAAATTTCAGTGGTTGGCAAAACACTAATACCATCTACATCTGCTAATTGGAGATGTCTCCTAACAGATGCTTCAGTAATAGTGAATTCTTTGCCATCAATTGTGGCGGTAATTTCTTGATCTCTATTATCAACTATTCTGACAGTAGCAGTTTGCCAAAACTTTTTGATTAGAGAAACATAGATAGTAGGATTCTTAGTAAGAGCATACCTTATATGACTACCATTGAGAAAATCTACTATCTCTAGGAATCCTTCACTCCCAGTTGGTTTCTTTAGATAAGCAACCATGTTGTGTTTGCCGCAGAATTCCAAATTCGCCATTAGTGATTGAGTTATGATAAGGGTTCTGGGTGAATGTTCGTTAATGAGAGTATGAGAGTTTGGCAAAGTTAATTGAGATTTTATAGAAAGCGCTTAAGGGTTTTGATTGAACCGACTGAATAAAATGGATTCTTTATCTTAAAGAAAGCTTATAAGTGAAAGAAAGATCAAGAGTTATCCAAATTATAGACCCCTATAAGCGAAATATTTGGCAGAAATATCTCAACGGCTATATTTAATTGCCAAAAAATCTGTTATGCTCCAAACAGTATTAACGGTAGCCCAGCAGTACTAAGTTTAGCCTAACAGTACTAAAGAATACTCAGCAGTACTAAGTTTAGACTAACAGTACTAAATAATGCTCAACAGTAAGAAGTTTAGCCTAGCAGTATTAACTTTTGAGGTACCAGTTTTAACCTCAATTCCGTTCCAAATGGCATTTCCATCATCAATGTTGATTCTCACAAGCTCTCTTTTTGTTTTTGAACTCACTATATCTCTCAATTCTTTTGCTCACTAAAACACTCTGTCTATTTTTGCTTCACACATCTCTCTATTCTTTTGAGTTCACACTTTCTCTTTGTCTGCTTTTTCTTTCTCTCTTTTCTTTTAAGCTTATTTTTTCTCTCTGTCTGTTTTTATTTTCTCTTATTTCTTTTAAGCTCACACTTTCTCTCTGTCTGTTTTTGCTTTCTCTCTTTTCTTTTAAGCTTACTTTTTCTCTCTGTCTGTTTTTATTTTCTCTCAATGCTCATAAGCTCATAGTATTAATTATAACAGCAGTAGAAAGTATCTTATACTATAGGTAAGGTAGGCCAACAGTAACTAAACTTTGAATTATCATAGTGTTGTGCCATTCCATTTTAAGCATCATTTGTGCAAAATCTGCTGCATATTAATACAATTAACCTCCCCTAAATCAATACTTCAGGGGTTAAGCATTCCAATACTTGCAATCAGATATTGAAATCTTCCAACATCAAAAGCTTTTGTGAGTAAATTAGCAACATTGTGATCAGTATGAATCTTAATCATTTGAATAACTTCTTCCTTTTAAATCCTCTAATAAGTGATGTATAATCTCAATGTGCTTAGTCTTTGAGTGAAACACTGGATTCTTAACTATGCAGATGGTGCTTTCATTGTCAATGAAAATCTTGGTATTCATGAAGTTGTAACCATAATCCAGCATTTGATTTTGAATCCAGAGTACTTGTCCACAGCAACTAGCAGCAGCTACATACTCTGCTTCAGCAGTAGAGTTGGCAACTATGGTTTGCTTCTTGCATTGCCATGAAATCAATCTTCTTCTAAGAAATTAACAACCTCATGTTGTGGATTTCCTGTCTAAACTTGCACCAGCATAGTCACTATCAGGATAAGCTTCCAAGTAAAATGGTGAGTCCTTAGGATACCAAAGGCCCAATTTAGGTTGACATTTTAAGTATCTAAAGATTCTCTTCATAGCATGAAGATGTGAAACTTTAGGTGTGACTTGAAATCTTGCACAAGCACATACAGCAAACATTATATCAGTCCTGATAGAGCTGTTAGATACATCAATGATCCAATCATTGATCTATATAAGTGAACATCAACATCTTCAGCTTCTATATCCTTGAGTAATGGCTTTGAAGTCTCCATGGGAGTACTTGTTGTCTTCATAGTTGAAAAACTAAACTTATTCAAGATTTTATCTACATACTTGTCCTGACTGATGAAAATCCCATCATCTTTCTGTGTCACTTGAAGTCCTAAGAAGAAAGTGAGCTCACCCATTGAACTCATTTGAAACTTCTTATGCATTAGCTTTTCAAACTCAGTGCATAAAACTTTCTTAGTAGATCCAAAAATGATATCATCTACATATACTTGAACTAGTAGAATACACCTTTTATCTTTTTAATGAACAAAGTCTTATCAATCGACCTCTCGAAATCCATTGTCCCAATAAAATAGTAGAAAGAGTCTCATACCAGGCTCTAGGAGCTTGATGTTGACCATATAATGCATTTTCTACCTTGTAAACTTTGTTAGGAAACTCTGGATCTTCAAATCCTAGAGGTTGACAGACATAAACTTCTTCTTCAATTTTGCCATACAGAAATGCACTCTTCACATCCATCTGGTACACAACAAAATCTTTGAATGAGGCATAGGCTAAGAATAGCCTAATTGCTTTAATTCTAGCAACTAGAGCAAAAACCTCATCATAATCTATTCCTTCTTCTCAAGTGTAACCATGTGCAACGTCCATTCCTATTTCAATCATAATACCTCTCTCATCTTTCTTGTTTTTGTACACCCATTTTGTTCCAATGGCCCTCTTGCCATAAGGTAAATCCACCAATGTCTAAACTTGTTGTAATTTGAATTGCAAAAGCTCTTCTTGCATAGCTTCTATCCATCTTGAATCTTTTAATGCTTGGATTACCTTCTTGGGCTCTTCCTGAGATAGGAAGTAACAGGCAAATAGACAAGTATAAAGGTCTTCATGAGTTTTTCCATCATAAACAGCACTAATAAACCTTTGTTCATTTATCATTCTCCTTGTTTATACACCAGACTGCACATCACCAAGCACATGATCAAGTAAATGATCTTTATGGATTCTTATATTAGGAGTAGTAGGAACTGGATATGTAGTAGCAATGTTGCTCAAATCCAATTTTGATTCATCACTAAATAAATTAGCATAAGTGGATTCAAGTGGAGCAGTAGGAACTATTGGACTAAAAGTATTAAAATTTGTACTGGCAGTATTAATACTTGGCCTCGCAGTAATAATATCTTGAGCACTATGTTTCAGTCCTTGTCTTGACATCAATTCCACTACATAATCCTTCTTTCCAGCATCATTAAAGTTGTGGTTCATACAATTGCTATGCCATCCTTGAGAAGATCAAATGTGAACCATCTTTCCATAAGTGGGCATCAAAATAGACTCCTTTGTCTAGATCTGTCCTCCTTACTAAGAATAACCTACCCAATACTTTCCTTTTGTACTACAGAAATCATTAGAGTTGTACCTGCAACTACTAGGCACATAAGTCATGTTGAATTTGTTAGAACATCAATATCAAACAGCCACTTTGGTCCATCACCTGCAATAATAGGCTTATCCTCCAAGAACCTAACATGCAAGTTTTCTTCTACTTTCCTAGTTCTAATGTTGTATACTCTAAAATCCTTACTATTCAATGAGTATCCAACAAAGAATCCATCATCAGACTTTCCATAAAACTTTCCTAAATGATCTAAGGTATTAAGAATGGTAACATGACACCCAAATGGTTTCATGAAGCTTAGAGAAGGTGTTCTACATCTAAAGAGTTCATAAGGGGTCTTGTTATGAGGCTTAACTACTAATACCCCATTCTGTACATAGCAAGCAGTATTAACTGCTTTAGCCCAAAATGTAGTAGGTAACTTAGAGTCCAGCTAACATGTTCTAAGCAAGCCTCAATAGTGTCCAATTTTTTCTTTCAGCAACACATTTTGTTGAGGAAGTCTACAATACTAATTACCCTCTTAATGCCTTTCTTTTCACAAAACTCACTCATAACTCTATTTTTGAACTCTGTTCCATTGTCACATCTGATTATCTTTACTTTCTTATCAACTAGATTTTCTATCTGGGAGGGGGGGGGGGTATTTTATAAAGCTCTTAAAAATGCCACTAGTTTTTATCCTAGATGCTAAAAAATAAAACCCAAGTAAAACTGCTATAGTCATTAGTGACACTGAACAATATTTCTTATTCATTAAGCTGCTCATAAAAGTGGACCAAACAAGTCCATATGCAACATGAATAAAGGCTGAGTAATAGAGTTCTGAATTTTGGACTTACAGGAGGCTTTGTGTTGTTTCCCTTAAGGCAAGCAACACAAGTTTGGTCATTTTCAAAATGTTTTATAGGTAAACCTTTCACAAGGTTATCCTTAATAAGTTTATTAATAGTTTTAAAATTTACATGACCTAGCCTCCTATGCCATAACATTGATTCATCAAGTTTGCCTTTGCAAACAAGACAAGTAAACTCTCTTTAAGTAACATATATTCTTCATATCAACATTGTACATATTGTTCTTTCTAGGAATTTTAAGTAAAACCTAACTTTCATCAGCTAACTTAAAGTCAGGAGATAGAACAAAACATCCAGTGTCAGTAAAAAGAACACTGTTCTTTTGTCACACATCTGTGAAACACTAAAAAGGTTAAACTATAACTCCTTGACAAAGTACACATCTTCAAAATTAAGTTTACCAGTTTTAAGAGTTCCTTTACCAGTAATTCTTCCTCCATTGGCTCCTCCCCCAAATGTAACATATCCTCCATCAAATTCTTTGAAATCTGAGAGATAGGACATATTGCCTGTCATGTGCCTTGAGCATCCACCGTCAACATAGCCTTGATCTTCTTTTTGTGGATGACCCTGCACATAAAAATAAGGAAATTAGTTTCCTTTAGGGACCCAAGCCATCACTGACTTGGATCTGCCTCGTGCATCAACATAATTATGTCTCTTGAAAATAATTGATGCACTGTTAAGTTTGGTAGGTATCCAAACCTAACATGCTAAGGCCTTAATAGTATTAACCTGATTTGCCCTGACAGCATTAACTACTACTGTATTTGGCCTAGTAGTATTAACTGCTTTTGGCCTAGCAGTATTAACTTTTCCCTTAGCAGTATTAACTTTTTGACAAAAAAAATTGTTAGTTAATACTGTTCTCATTTTATAGGGCCTCTTTATAGTTGATTGTGCTGATTTAGAAAAACATGACATTAGTCTAGCACTATAAACAGTAGTTTTGGAATGAGCAGTATTAATAGGCCTAGCAGTATTAAGTGGTCTTAGGCCAGTTTTCATTAAAACTTCTCTTGGAACTATATTCCTATGAGTACTAGGGTGAGCCCTTTTTAGCAGAATAAATGTAATACACGCCTTGTAATAATTATTCCCCAGATACCAACCCTTTCCCTTTGAAGGGTAATTTGCAGTTAGCACGCACATGGTCAAAAACTATCCAACAAGACAAAACAAGCGTTAATTGTACATCACATAGTCTCTTCCTAAGTTGTATGGGACTCTTCTGATTATTCAGTTTCTTTGATTTCCACTAGGAGTTTATGACCTGACATTTTAGCATACTAACACATAAACTGTTTCCTAACTGGTTTTTCTTGTTGTTGAGGTCTAACAAAACTATCATAGCAACAGTAGTAGAAACATTTTTCCTTCTCTAACTTATCATTGACAAAAAAACCAACCCTCGAACCAATAGTATCATGTCAGTGGGAGGGGGATGGGTACGGCCAAAGCGGGCGGGTCATTAGGGGGTAGCGGGGGTATATCTTCACTAACAGATCAGCCGAGTAGAGGCTGGTATTAGCTTATGATCTCTAGTTCTGGATGGAGCGCTGGATCTCACGCTACAGCTTCTTCGGGTGGTCTTTGAGATTAGAGAGTGCTAATAGGCTTTACTTTAATAGTACCAAGAGAGCAGTATTAATTTTTTGGCTAAATTTTTTGTTAGTTAATGTTGTTTTTATTTGATAAGGCCTCTTTACAGTTGATTGTGCTGATTTAGAAAAATGTGATTGGTCTGGTACTAAAAACTGTAGTTTTGGGATGAGCAGTATTAACAGGTCTAGTAGTATTAAGTGGTCTTAGGCCAGTTTTCATTAAAACTGCTCTTGGAGCCATATTCCTGTGAGCACTAGGGTAAGCCTTTTGGCAGAATAATTATAATTCACCCTTGTATAATTATTCCTAGATACCATCCTTTCCCTTTGATGGTATTTGCAGTTAGCCTGCACATGGTCAAAACTTCCACAGACAAAACAAGCTTTATTGTTCATCACAAAGTCACTTCCTAGTTGTTAGGACTTCTGATTATTCCAGCTTCTTTGATTTCCCCTAGGAGTTTGTGACCTATACATTTCAGCATACTTAACTGGTTTCCTAACTGTTTTTTCTTATTGTTGAAGTCTAACAAAATTTATCTTAGCAACAGTAGGAAAAACAGTTTTCTTCTTTAACTTATCATTTGACACCAACTCCTCAACCAATGAGGCATCAGGAGATTCCCAAACCTCATTAGAAGTATCTTCACTAACACTCTTACTAGTCTTATGTCCATATCCTTCAAACTCGGGCTGTTGGAACTCCTTTAGACCAGAGTAAGACAAATCAAGATTTGGAGGTAAGAATAATCCTATAGGAGAAGGTGGAATAACATTATAGCTTACAAACCCTAAACCCTTTCTACTTTTATTAGGTATCTGACTCCCTATTAATTTATCTAGACTCTTAGAAGCATTATCAAATTTTTCAGTTTTAAGTTGATTGCTTTCTTTTTCTTACTTAATCTTTTCTAACTCACTTTTAAGCACACTAATTTCTGTGAAGTCCCAATGAACAGATATTCTTAGCTTGTTAAAGCTTAGTTAACTTGGATAAATCTGAGAAATTATGATTGTGATACTACAAGTTATGCGGAATCTAACTTGTAATACAAAGAAGAACAAAGAATACTAAAAACTTTAGATATATTGATTACAAATATTTTGTCTAGGTTACAGAATAACTAACTATGAATTGATAGTTCTAACTATGTCGTAGGGTTCCTTTTATACACCAAGGAAACCCTAATGGGCTTACAAAACGCATACAATGATAATGCATATCTATTCCTAATATATCTCATGCATATCACTTTAGCAGTACTAACTACTTAGTCTATTTCTTCAGTCTTTAGCAGCAGTATCAATCGTGAACCAGCAGTAGTAAAGTAGTACTGGCAGTAGTAACTCAAAATTCCCAACAATCCTCCCCTAAACTTGATATTTACTTGTCAATGATCAAGTTTCTTCATTTTAAGCATCTTGGTCATTAGGAGGATGTATCCAAATATTTTACTACTCTTCAAGCATTGATTTGATGAACTTGATAAGCTCAAATGCCATAGTACTTTCTTCTTTAGCTTATAACTGCAAGTTCAGCACCTTCTCTAATAATTCCTTGATTAGTGGGTACTTTTTCTCTACTAGCATATTAATCTCCATAGGTGTACCATTCATAAATAGAGTGTGAACTCCACAATTTTCATGCCATTTCCATTTCAGCAATTTCCAATCCAGTTGATTCATCCCTAGTTCATCTTTTTCATCTGGGTCAAATAGCATCTTTAGATCTCCCCAAAGCAACAAATCATGTCCTTCAAGAGGATGATCTTGAAACCTTTCCTGAACTAACCTGTATAGGTCATTCAAGTCTTGCATGTCAAGTCTTCTTAAAAAGGCTTGCATGTCTCCATGATAGCTTGAACTTCCACCAGCTCTGGTTAATTTGTAAACATACACGTCTTTTGCATCCATATTTCCCAGCAACTTATATTCCCAGTTTACAATAGGAAATCTTTTGGATAGTGGTTCATAGTTTACTTCACTGTCATCACCATAAATTATCTTTAAGCTTAACCTGAGTTCTTCCTTCTCCTTCTCACACTCTGCTGCTTCTTCTTATGTAACATTCTTTACATATTTTATTACTTTTGGTTTCTTGGGTGACTTTTGTGTTGCATATGATCCTGCAACTATTTTCAATCTTTTACCTGACTCCTGAACTTCTTTCTCTGAATCCATTGGTTTAAAATCTTGATTCCTCTTTTGCTGTCTTTCATACAACTCATGGATTTGTAACCACCTGTGTTCTTTAGATAAGTCATCATAAGATTCCTCAACTGTGTTTTAGTAGGTGGTTTACTTCTGATCTCTGCAGCCCTTTGAGCAGCTCTAAACTTCCTTTGTGCTGTTATTGTCTCTACAAAAAATTATGCTCTCTCTTCAATGGTAAACTGCTCTCTCTCTCTCTCTCTTATCTCTGAAACTGCGAGCTTCTATCTTACCCTTTAACACACTTCTCTCTCCTCTTATCTCTTCTCTTCTCTTCCGTACTTCTTCTCTCCCCTCCCTCTTTATCTCTATTCTCTAATTTGCTCTTCCTCTCTCTCTCCTACTCTCTCTCTCTCTCTCTCTCTCTCTCTCTCTTCCTGTTGGAGCTTTGCAGCAAATAAATCACCAGCATCAATTCTGAGCTGAATATCTCAAACTCTTATTCCCCTAGTCAAAGCAGCATTATTAGCTTCTTCTTGTCTTTTCTTTCTATTTGAGCTCTGTCCACCTGCAACTCTTTCCTCTTATAGCAATCTTTGAGCTAACTCTGCATCACTTTCAATTTGAGCTAACCCTTGATCTCTGCTTTTTACTTTCTTTGGCTCTTCTTCAACCAATACACTCTTACCTTTGTCTTTTGGATCAATCTTTGGAAGAGGTTGAAGTGTAGTTATTGATCTGATAGGTCTAGAAGCTTCTTCCACATTTCTAAACTCAACCCCTTTCACCTTAGCTTTAACTTCCTTCATCTTGATCAAAGTTTGAGCCATATCCATAGTAACATCCTCATCATCAAAGACTGTTGTTGTTGTAGGAGGAGTAGATGGAGTAGCAGCACTAACTTCTGGCTTAGCAGTACTAACTTGATCAGCAGTACTAACATGTGATGGTCCAGTAGTAGTTATTTGTTCACATCAAGCACAACAAAATCACTATCTTTAAACATTTTCTTAGTCTTGTCACTGCTCCTCCTCTGTTTCGATGCATCCTTACCCAAACTTGTGTCAGTAGAAGTCTCAACTCTGCCTTTAAACAATCTCCTCTTTATAGGTTGTGGGGTTCTTGCCTTTCTCTTCTTTTCTAGCCTCTTGACCCTCAATTTCAATCTGTTGATCACCCTGTCTTGAGCAGTCTTTGCTTCCTCTAAGGCAAGAACCCTTTTGGTCAATTAGGTATAGGTTTCCATCAATTTCTTAATTAGTTCCATTCTACCCTCATCACTTCTAGGTGCGTTACCTCATGAGAGAGGTGAATCATGAGGTGTAGGTGGTACATTATTCGTCAATTCAAAATGATATTCCATACTACCATCCCCACTTCCAGATGTGTGACCTTCTAAGAGAGGTGGTTCATTTGGCTTTTCAAGCACTCTCTCAGACCTAGCCCCTCGGCAGGAGCAAAACACCCCCTGATGGTGTCTTGCGCCTGAGGGGACTTGGGGTGGGGGGCCACCTGTATTTATTCCCTGAGGAATGTCAACATTAGGCATTGCCATGGTCTGGGTCCTAATTATGTTATCATTGTCATATGCTGCATCTAAGCTAGCAGCAGTAGTATAGCCCCTTTTATCCACACTTCCTGTCACCGCCCCCTTCTTTAGGACATCCTCATCTGCTCCAAAGGTCTTGAGGTACACATTCCTGAGGGTAACTTAGTGTCCTTTGTTTCGTTCTCCTACGTTTTTAGTCTTTCTTTTTCTTTGATATGTAGTTGAAGATTGGAGTATTTACTCAATATGAGCTTCATATATGATGTGCATGGCAAAATGTGGAGGTAGGGGTGTTTTAGTTTGGAAGTGTTCTGTTTACTAGTTCAGAAATATTTGTGTGTTTGAAGTAGAGGGTGTGGGTTGGGGTTCAGGGGGTGTTGCTGAACCTTCACTCTCAGGTGCTTGGTTTTGCACCAACATGGAGTCAAAAAGTAGAGTAACTTTTCCTGAAAATTTAGTACTTTGCCTTGCCATTTTTGAGAAAACCTTTTTACTATGTTTGGGTGTCTCATAAGTATCATTAAAAGGTCTGGTAAATCTTTAAGCTGGTTATTCAAAAAGAGTTGTAAAAACCTTGGATACATTAAAAATCTCTTTGGATCCAAGTTCCTCAACATACCATCAAAAATTAATTTAGAAAAATTAAACTTTTGACCCTTTGCTAGACATATAACTGCTGAAGCCAAATTAGTTGAAAACTCATTCCAAGCAGTTGATTTTAAACTTATACAGTGAAGGATGGTATTAACTTTTTGACTAGCAGTACTAATATTAGTCTAACAGTATTAACTTGTTCTCCAATAACATGTCTCTATTCATCACAAGCACACTAGAAATAACTAGATAGACATGTGAGAATTCATGAGGATCCATATATATGCATAGCCCATGAATAAAAGTTAAGAACTATTAACCAAACCAACATAACAGTTGTAACCCATTTCACTAAAGATATCCAGTTGTTTATGATCACACCAAATCCAACCATACTGCTTTGCTTAACCTGCAAATGTTAGTCCAAAGCACAATACATACCATATGCTTCTTGACAGTATTAAGTTTTGACTAACAGTATTAAATATAACTAGCAGTACTAGTTATACCTAGCAGTACTAATCCTTGAGAAATCAGATTAAGCTTCAAATTCGTCTAAAGAGCATCTCCAACCCATGTCAAGCATCAATCCACTCATAACAACTAAGCAGTACTTAACCAAGCCTAGCAGTATAAACTTTTTGTACCAGCAGTACAAAGTTTCTTCAAATAGAGAAAGCTAAGCCCAGCAGTATTAAGTAATTGATCATCATGTTTACCTTCCAACTTCAATCCAAATAGCACTTATATATAATCCGCTGCACTTATACACCAAAGGCAACAAAACCTCCATCAATGTCTTGATAGTTAGTAAGGAAGTCTTTGCTCCCTGTCATGTGCCTGGAACATCCACTGTCAAATATTTCTTTGTTCTTCAAAGCTTGTTGTGGATTTCCCTGCACAAAAGTAAGAGAGTCAGTGTCTCTTAGGGATCCAAGCCACTACTGACTTGAGTCTGCCTTGTGGATCTATATAATTTACTTTTTTTGAGACCCATGATCCACTATTGTCTTTGGAGACATTGTTTAAATCAGTCATTTTAGGTCTCCAAACACAACTTGCTGAGGCCTTAACAGCAGTGACCCAGCTCCCTTAACAGCACTAACTGCTGTTTGCCCAGCAGTATTAACACCATTTACTCTGACAGTATTAACTTTTTCATTTGAAATCCTGGTATTTGGTGCTGTTGATTTATACAAAGGCCTTCTAATAGGTGAATGAGACTTATAAAAAGCATTTGTTCTTAATTTTGAAATATTCACTCTATTTTTATGGGTAGCAGTATTAACTGGTCTGAATGTACTAGTTGATGATGTTGCTCTTAAAGAGCTTTGCTTAGCAGCACTAACTGGTACTCTTCCAAACCTTGTTAAGACTGCAGATGGAACAAATTTATTTTGATGATTTATTCTCTGAGCACTGTTCCAAACTGGTCTAATTTCCCTTTGACCAGTATTCTTTCCCATATTTTTCAAAACAGACTTTTTAGCCATTCTCTTTTTATGAAAATCACAGTCTTTTATTAGATGGTTGTAACTGCCACAAACAAAATAGGCTTTCTTTGTAAACCTAAATCTTAACCCCAGTTTTTGAGTCATTTTCCCATTCCAATCTCTTCTATCTACCTTAGGATTTTGAGTGATTATCCTAGGTTTTTCAGCTTGTTTAGGTTTAACAGATTCATTCCTAGCATTAGTAAACTCAATCCTTTTAAGACTAGGTTTGTCTGTTGCTTGCCAAAGCATTAGCTTATGAAAAATTTCCCTCCGTCCATCACTAACACCAAATCTTTATAATACTTTTCACTAGGCCTAACAGATTTAACTTTAGGCATTTATACACTAGTATTGCTAGTTTGAGAGGTACTTGCTTCAACTTGAGACACACTAGCACTAGTCTTATTTGTTGTATGCCTATAAACAGTTGCATCCAATCCTGCAAAAGATAGGTCAGCTAGTGGAGGCATGTAGTTCCCAGTTAAAGGAGGAGGAACAACATGATATCCATTATCCTTTTTGAACCTATCATTTATTTGATTGTCATTTCCATCACTTGAACGACTATCAAATACACTATTATACAATTCACTACCACTTGAATCATTTTCATTCAATTGATCTCCATATCCTAGACCAGTTTTATCTTTGGCACTCAGTTGACTATTGATCAGTTTATTTAAATTTTTAGAAGATGTTTCAAACTGTTGTAGTTTAGCTTTCAAATCATCATTTTTTCTTAAGGTTTCATCTAACTGATTTTTAAGTCTAGTGATAGCATTACTTTTGTCTTTTACTTCAAATTTTAAGACTACAATCTTTTCTTCATAGACAACTTTATTTTTCTGATAAACAATTAATTGTGCCTCTACAGATTCTAGGCCTAACAGATAAGCTACAATTTCTAGATTAGCATTACTAAGAGTTTGTCGTTGTTCATTAAACTGTTTTTGAAGTTTTCCATATGTTTTCACACAGTTTTTAGAACAAAAGATGACCACTGGGGGGGCTGTTTCAAGTACCTTGAAGGTTATGCAGTATAGGCCATGAGAGCAAACTCCTTTAGGATCATGCTTGAGCTATTAAGTCCAGTCAATATCTCATCTAGTGCTGTAGGACAATCAAAGCATTGTCCTGAACAACTCAATGGCTGCGAGCAGAAGCGTGCCCACCAGATCTCAGACGTAATGCTAACCCTGATAGATAGAGCGAAAGCGGTACATGGGGGGGGCGTGGGGGTGGGGGGGGGGGGGGGGGGGGGAGGGGGGGAATCAATAAATCCTCAAATCTGTGTGGACCAACTCTCCTCAATTCTCTCAGAGTAGACGACGAAAAGCGATCAAAATGATTCCCCCAATTAGATATCGAACACACTGTATAACTTCTATTCTGACGCAGTGGTCCATGGTGGGGGGGGGGGGGGGCGCGACATGATACAAGTCCTACCTGTTGTCCCTGCTCCTATAACCCCTGCATCTCCATTCATGTGCTTTTGATTTTCATAGTCTCTACATTCCCTTGCAAAATGGACCATTCTTTACATTAAAAGCATGTCAACATTAGTTTTGTCAAAACCTTGCTTACTTACCAAATACTAACAAACCTCCAAACCTCGAAAAAAAAAACAATAATACTACAAAACAAAGAGAACGTTCACCTACTTACCCAAGCCTACCTATTGCAACACAAACTAAAACCACCACTTACACCATATCAACCCGCTCAACCAACACCTCCCTCACACAACTTCCCCAAAACGCCAGCACCTAATCCCCCACATCAACCTATCTACATACCAAACACCCCACCACCCCATATCTCACCCCCCCCCACCACCACCCCCACCCCGTACAAAATGGACCTTGCAGATAAACTATACCTTTCCAGTCATCAATATCAAAAAACGCTTAAAACCCCACCAATACCACCTGGCCCCCGCCTGCCATTTAAGGACCACTTCTACCAAATCATCATGATAAATCTGCTCCTAGGTCTTCTCATCCATTGTGACTATTGACTTATTAGAAAAGAATGAGCACATAAGATCAATCAGTAATATGATGATGAAAGTGGCTTGTTCCCTGAGAAATATGGCCGATGCAGTAGCAACACCAATAAGCAAGTATTAACATCATTACTGCTGCTAGTGTCTTCTGCTGAGAGAAAGGTCACATTATGAGAGTTTGAAGATGATCCAGAGGAACCTTTGATATCAGCTTCAAGCACTTTTAGGTTATTGTATAGATCATCAATATCCAAATCATCTATACCATATTTGTTCCTCATAATTAAGGCTACAAGTTCCATGATGAAGGTAGAGCTCTTAAAAATTTCTAATTTGCATCTTCATTAGAAATAGCCTTGAAAAACCATGAACTTCCTAGAAGCTAATAAGTTTTTGAAACCTATCATATGCTTTATCTAGGCGTTCTGTGTCAGATACAAAAAAGTTTTCAAATTGTTGCTTCAAGACATTCTTCTGCATTTTCTTATATTTAACATTACCACTAAACCTACTCTTGATAGCAGCCCACAGAGTCTTTACATCCTTTATTGCATGGAACTTTAGCTGATACTCATCAGGAATAGCCAAAAGCAGAATGCTTTTAGCTTTTCTTCTCTTTGTCATGCTAATCGTGCTTTTGTCTGTCTTTGGAGGTACGTCATTTCAACAACTCTTTCATTAGTTTTATTTGTATAGGGACCATCACCATTCAAGATCACTTCCACAAACTATAACGATGTTAGTGAGATACAGCTATCCATCCTCATGCTGCAAAGGGGATAGTTCACCCTTCTTGAGATAGGAAGTTTTAACATAACACTATTTGAGGAGTTCAAACGCTGCTATTTGTGTTTGCGGGTTTTCCACCAACATTGTGATTATAGAAAAAATCTAATCCTAATAATAAAGTTCTTCTTATTCAGAGTTTCTCCACAAGCTCTGATACCACTTGTGAAGTCCTAGATAAACTGATCTTCTTAGCTTGTTAAAGTTTAGTTAACTTGGATAAATCCAAACTAACTATATGAGAAACTATGATTATGAATACTACAAGTTATGCGGAATCTAACTTGTAATACAAAGAAGAACAAAGAATACTAAAAACTTTAGATATATTGATTGCAAAAATTCTGTCTAGGTTATAGAATAACTAACTATGAATTGATTATTCTAACTATGTCGTAGGGTTCCTTTTATACACCAAGGAAACCCTAATGGGCTTACAAAACACGTACAATGATAATGCATATCTATTCCTAATATACCTCTTCGCCCTACTTCACTCCCCGAGCACCAAACTCGAGAGTTTTCTTCACTATGTCAATAAGTTCCCCTTATGGCAGAGAAAAACCGAAACAATGTTACTTACAACCTATTTAAACACGGCACAAAGCTAAATGTCGTAGTTCTAAGCTTAGCTAGAAACGAACCAATCAATCACAACACACTTCACTCCTTGTTTTCAACGACTATCATCACTTCACGACTTCTTCACAACTTAAGAACTTTAAGACTTTTTTTTTTTTTCCCTTCGCAACTTCACAAAGACTTTTCACACTTACAATCACACTACTTAGATCGAAAGACTATTTGAATTCCCCCAAGACGTGACCTTGGTCAAAGGCTCACCGTCAACCCACGTGATCAAACTATACTTACACAGATCCGCCAAGATCTAGCGTACTTACTAATTACAAAGAAACAATTAGAAATTATTACAATTGATTTAATCAAATATGATGTATATGAATGCAACAGGTTTGCAATAATACAGACTAAGGTGTAAATACTTCTCACTACCACTATGGATTGATCGGAAGACATAGTACAATGTCTCTTCACTTGAGGAATTGAGCTATAGATCACTTAAGAGAAACGAATACTGCTCACATCTACTCAGATTGAACAATGAAGTCAACTTTAGCACCTTAATGTTGTATATAGCATGAGACCTCTTGATGTGGCGACGTTAGTTCACTATCACGATACATACTGATACAATCAAGTTAGATGATGATGCATTCAAGTGATGTCTGTGATAGCGATAGTGTAGGCTAAGATATTAGGTGAGATCTGTGGAGAGGAAGGAAGGGGGGGGGGGGGGGGGGGGGGGGGGGAGGATGGAGGAGAGGGGGAGACGGAGGGAGGGGAGAGATAGAGTCCATTAGGGAGGTGGGATAAGAGCGAGCGGATGATTGTGATATAAAGGGTGGGGAGTGTGATGAAGGATGAAAGACTACTGTGAAGGAGCAAGCGAACACACACAAATCTTAATCTGGTAAGAGAGGTCGGTGAGCTTTTTGTGAAGTCGTGAACAATGCGCTAAGTCGTGATGTGCGTGATAGCTTGCGGTTCTACAAGAGAGAGAGTGTGGAAGCGAGGGCGGGGTGAGCATTGTCTATACTTATATATCTCGGAAACCAGGCTGTCAACGTTAAACAGCGCTTGTTAGTTGCGGTTTGTAGCTCTGCTTCTTAAGAATTCTGAAAGCTGGTATCGACTCCACTTCTGGCAATTCATAAAGCGGGACATTAAGAATACGAGACAATGACCCCCTAGACTGGGCGCTCCATATTTTGTCCTTTTGTGTAGGGAGAATTTTCTGGAACTTTCTAGCCGTTTTAGGTTTGAAAATTTGAATTCAAAATGTTTATTTTGAATAAAACATTTCTTTTAATTGTAGAAAATGTTTTGTAATGTTTATAAAAATCTTTACAACATTTTATAAAGGTGTGAGGTTGAATAAATATTTCCTTTGATCATAAAATGCATCAAACATTTATTTATTCATACCTTGAAGTGATATAATTTTTAAAATGAAAATTTACTACTAATTACTTGTTTACGTTTAATTTTACATTGAACGTTTTTATATTTCGTGATTATCAAAACGTAAAGATGTGAAAAATATTAATAATGTTTTTAGGCATTATTTCTATCAACAATCTCCCCCTTTTTTATGATTATAAAATTTAAACTCATTAATTGTAAAATTATTTTTAAACAAGTATTTAGTGAGTTTCATGTCATTTCTCCCCCTTTTTGTAGAATCAAAAAGGCATCGTCGATGATTGCTAGTAAAATCGACAGAATAAATGTTCCCCTTTGATCTGTGCTCCCCTTGTTCGAGGGCACCAAGGAATCGAATTATGGTTTCTTGGCTACAAAAATGAGTTAGAACAATACAAATATTTCTAACATGTAGCAAGAAGGAAGGAAAAATATGACAAGTGCAAGCAAACATCAAAGCAAAAAATACTTCATTCATTTAGGACATGTGTGTGAACAACACACAAGCATTCATAAAAACAAATACGCTTGAGAGGCATATTAATACATAAAGAAAAATCCTAAATAGCCATAGAAAGAATTTTGACTTTCTTGCGACACAAAAGGGTTTGACGATTATTTGGAGGCAAGTTACGAGATTAGTTGGTTGGAGAGTTTGGAGCGGAGGCGGTTGTGGAGGGATAATCTCTTTGAACTCTAGGTGGTGGATGAGGTCGAGTGAGGAGGAATTCAATCCAGTTGATATCCTCACTTAAAGAAAGGAATTATTTTTGGGTGAAGATGCAACAAGGGCAATACCCAACATGAGTTTCAACTTGGCTAATGTTGAGGGTGTGTGGTAGGTTTGGAGAGTAAGGTGACGAGGGAAGGTTATTTTGTTGTTGAGAGAGATGCATGGCTAAGAGGTTTGATAGGTCTTGTAGTTGATTAATGTCATCAACTAGGCTTTCTCTACTTGGAGATAGAGGTGGTGTGTGTTAGTTTTGTTGTCACTCTGAGTGTGAGAGCTTTGATGGAGCAACATTGATTGATGGTGAGATCGGCCGTGAAGGATGTGAGACAACTTGTGGTGATGTAGGAGTGTCCTTAATGTAAGGAGTTTGGTTATCACTTTGAGGTGGATCTTGAGTGTGAGTAACATGTGAATTGATGGGTGAGATGGGAAATAGAGGATGTGAGACAACTTCTGGTGATGTGGTAGTGTCCTTGATGTAAGGTATTGTAATGCTTGATTGGGGGTGATGGTTTTGCGTGAGATGTTCATGATGAGGAGTGAGCGTTTTGGCATTGTGTATGTAACCTTATATTTGAGCACATTGGAGTGTTACAGGGTTTTATTTCTTTCCCTCGAAATAGGTTCAACACTATTTTGCTACCCTTAATGTGTGAGGAGGAGTTGCATGTGGTTTGTTAGGAGATGTCATTGGTGAGGATGATTGTGATTATGAATGGTTGAGGATGTCTTTATAGTGAGGAAGGTTTAAATTAGGAAGAATGAACATTTAAAGGATCAAATCAAAGAATGTTCCTGAATTTGGGAACATAGGTTGAGTCTAAGGGGTATTTGGTCAAAAAGGGATGAAAAACTGTTTTACCCGTGATCTACTAGGTCGGTCCCCTTAATTAGGGGTTAGTCCCCTTAAAATTAAGAGGGCCGCCCTTTATGAATTAAGGGGGGCGCCTACTGCCATTTCCTAGATTTTCCAAAAAATGATTTTTCTCAAAATTTTGTGTGAGGGTTTCTGTTTTGGTGGTTAATTTGCAGCAAGTCCATCCTTTTATGGCAATTAAGATTTTTTAGCACATAGCAAGAAAACATTCAACATTCTACATATATGACAAGTTGTAGGATAAAACTATTTCACATAATTTTAGCATATAATCATATATGAATTGAAGATCAAAAGAGTGAGGAGCATATAAAATAGTGACTAAATATAATGCATAAAGAATTTTTCTTATCAAGGGGGTTAAGTGAAAAACGAACCGAACTTTTGTGCAAATACTAGTGTGTGCCTAAGTACGACAAATGTGGAGTAGCGATTATTTCGACACTAAGACATGTAAAACCTAAGAAATAATCCAAGTACTCCTTGATTCAATTTTGCTCAATCAAGATTGTTGAAAGAATATATATTAGATTATATACTTTTGACAACAAGTAAGAGAACATTATGCATATGTGAAAAATGTTTTTAGCATATCTCAACAATATATGAAAATTGATTTTTATGTGCTCCTAGTTGTGTGAATGACTTTTTAGAAAATAATAGATTGGGACTATTGTGTATATGTATAATGAGATATGCATTTAGATAGAAGAATTTGTAAAAGTTTGCTTATGGACTTTTCTCAATCTTGTGTTTTTGTGTAAAATAGAAACTTAGACAAAGAATTTTTTTTCAGTCAGGTGGGTGGTCCCCTTAAAGTCTGGGTGGTCCCTTTAAAATTAAAGGGGCCGCCACCTGTTGAGAAAATTTTTCTCAGATTTTTGACAAATAGTTTATCATTTCTTTATTATGCCAAAAACTTAATCAAATTATTTCATCATTCATAGACCAGACGTAAGAATTAAACGGCTCACGTTTAAGTGGTTTAGTTTAGAATTCGGCTATGTCGTCTTCCGATGAGACCTTTTCTATAGAGATATTCCCTTTTTTGAATATTATCGCGAAGAAAGTGATGGCGAATCTTAATTTGTTTTGTACGTGAGTGTTGAACAGGATTCTTACTTAAGTCTATAGCCCTTTTGTTATCAGACATTATTGAAATGTCGTCTATCCTAACGCCATAGTCTACGAGAGCTTGTTTCATCCTTCGGGGGGGGGGGGGGGGGTGGGGGGGGGGGGGGGGGAGGGATTTTTGACATGCCTTTCCGGCGCTTACATATTCCGCTTCGGTTGTGAAGATGGCAAGGAGCGGTTTTGCTTCTTCGAAAACCAATATTGTTTAGGTACATCCCATAAACGTGCAAACACCACTAATGCTCTTGCGATCTACGTAATCTCCCGCATGATCCGAATCCGAATACACTATTGTTTCTATGTTGGATCCCTTAGGATACCATAATCCTAAATGCGTAGTGCCTTTAATGTATCAGAAGATACGTTTAACCGCTTCTAGGTGAGAGGTTTTGGAATCCTCTGAAAGCAATGCACAAAGGAAAACATCTAAACATGAATCGGTCTTACTTGCCGTTAAGTATAATAAACTACCTATCATGCCTCTATATTTGGTATTATCTACGGACTCGCC
The DNA here is from genome assembly GCA_026074375.1 of Tanacetum coccineum. Classification (NCBI taxonomy): domain Eukaryota; kingdom Viridiplantae; phylum Streptophyta; class Magnoliopsida; order Asterales; family Asteraceae; genus Tanacetum; species Tanacetum coccineum. The sequence continues at coordinate 55,125 of BQNB010008441.1, forward strand.
TTCTTCGTCTCTCATGAGTTTGGTTTCCGTAGACATAGGGGTTTTTATTGGATTAGAGTCTTCTAGTCCAAATTTCTTAAGCATTTCCTTAATATATTTTGATTGATTAAAAAAATATTCCATCATCTATTTGTTTTATTTGTAATCCTAAGAAAAAAAATTAGTTCCCCCATCATACTCATCTCAAACTCATCATGCATGATCTTAGCAAAGTCATCACACATTTCTTGACAAGTTTATCCGAATATAATGTCATCAACATATATTTGGACTATAATGAGGTTGAAGTCTTTCTTTTTAGTGAAGAGTGTGTAGTCAATTGAAGAGGATGAGATGTCTTTGGTGGATGGAGTTTTAGAGGGTGCATTGGGAGCACTAGGAGATGATTCATGAAGCTTGGGTGATGGGGTTATGGTGTCTTCATTTGTCAAGTCAATGAAGAGTTGTTTTGGTGGTTTGATGGTAAATTTTGGTTTCTTTGATGGTTTGGAAATGGAAGATTTTGGTGAAGCCATGGAGGTTGATAATGGTTAGTGTATGATGAGGAAGATGGTGTGTTGGTGATGATTATTTTGAAGGGAGTTTGTTTCATCCATAGTGGTTTAAGACTTTTCCGATGCAAAACTAATCCTACTTCTATGTTAATTATTATCCACAAACTCATTTTTCTTCGTCTATGTGAGTTCGTGGCCATAGAAGATTTCCATTTTATAGTGGTTCATGGATAATCCATGTGAAAGAATGGTTCCTAATGAACAAATTCTTTTAAAAATTATAAAACCAACAAATGGCATTTCTAGTGACTACCATATTTCCTAACTATCACTAAAATTAAGTATATCATATACCAATCTATAATTTACGTAATTAGAGAGTGAGACGTACCTTAGCCTTCAAGAGAAATTGCTTTAAAATTCTTCAAGGTGCAACTTTTTAAGGATGAGGGAGTTATTGGAAATCCGATGATGGGTTCTTCAATTAATTTGACGAAATTCAAAGGGTGCTTGTAGATGATTGACCTCGGAAGATATAATGATTTATCCATTTGGTCCCCATCGTTTCATGGGTCTGAAGTTATTGTTTTCGAACATGTTTGTATTTGATTTGAACACATACACGGTGAACATCTTCCACCTTGAGTAAAGCTTGGTTGGTGTGGATGATTTCACATTGTGTGATTAGTGTTAGAGTAATTTGGTCTATCTTGGTCTCTCCTAGGTTGAGGTGTTTTGGAACAAGGATGAGAATTTTCCTTTCTTCTCGGAGGAGGTGTTTTAGACCTCATTGTGTGTTTAGTAAATCCGACTCCGGGTTTTAAGGAAGGTTTGTAAAAACGTTTTACCTCATCATTACTTGTAATAGGAATTTTAGTACTGTTTATAAGTATAAATTTTAGTTTTGAGTTTGGGTTTAATTCTATCAATCTTTCGACTCTACTTCTTGAGCCCCCCTTAAAAAATAACTTGTTTGTTTCGCTAAGTGACACCCTTTGTAAAATAAACCTAAACCGATTTATCTCCGGAAGGTTTTATTGAGAACTTATTATTTTTTAAGTGATACTACTAGTCGTTAAATTGATTTAGCCTAGTATTTTTTTCTGCAGCTTCTCCATTTTCAACTTAAGGTCTTGACATAACTGCATTCTTCATTTACCTTCCTACCTTTTCTAACCAAGATAATTAATCTTTTAATTTTAAAAATTTTGCTTTTCATCTCTAATTTTATTTTAGCTTGTTTTAGAATTTTATTTTTAGCCATGACTTTTAGTCCTATTTTGCATAGTCTACTATATTCATTATCTAAGTCATTTTCGTCTAATGATGATTGGTCATCACTAAAGTATTCGGTTTCAGAAAGTACATCATTAGAAGCTTTAGCCATAAGACACTTTTTGTCATTTTTCTTCTCCTCTTCATCTTCGTCACTATCACTCCAAGATCCTCCAACAAACGCCTTTTGATTTTGATATTTTGATTGTTTTCGAACATTCTTTGATGAAATGGATTTGGATCTCCACACTTGAAACATTTTCTTTCGCCTTTGCCATTTTTGTCGTCTTTATTTATTTGAATGATTTTCTTTCTTCGTGTGTTGTCTTACAATCGTTCCTCGTCGTTTGAAATAAGAAATTCTTCTTGAAGACTGTTAACGGCCATGGCGTATTCTTCATCTTCACTATCGGAGGTTGAGCTATCATCATCACTAGATTTCTTTCTAGCTTTCAAGGCATAGATCTACTTTGTACTCTTTGTGCGAGTTTGACGGTTTCAAATTTTCCTTAATTACTTTTTCATAACCCATCAAATTTCCAATAGTTCGTCAGTTATAGAGTTGTTAGATTCTTGATTCTTCAATCGCTGTGACTTTTTACGCGCCATTTAAGAATGTAATGCCCAAGACTATCCTAATCAACAAATATCCTTGCTATTAAACTTTCATCAGTGCTTTAACTAGTAATAAAATGTTAATTTGCAAAGGCATTATCTATTGACTCCTCTTTCGGAATCGTAATTGTTCATTTGTTTGAACAAGATCTATTTTGTTAGCTTTGACTTAATTATTACCTTGATGCGTGATTAACAAAGTATCCCAAATTTCTTTTGCGGTTTGACACATAAAAATTATTTCGTATTCTTTACGTGGCAAAGCATTATAAATTACCATTTTAGCTTCATTATTTTTTGAAAGTTTCTTTTTAAGATCATCGTTTTGTTTATGAAAAGGTACAACTTCATCCTTTTTAGTTTCAGGATTATTTTGAATAGGAGGAAAATCACCATCGGTAATAACATGCCAAAGATATCTTTTGACTTCACATAAGTTTCGAATCTATTTTTCCAATAAATAAATCCATCACTTTCAAATAGTGGTGGTCTTTGCATAGATTGCCCTTCTAAATATTTTTCCGAATCCATAGATCGATTCAAGTTTTAAAATACAATTTATTTTAAAAATCTTGTTTGACGTGGCTCTTGATGCCAATTGTGGAAAACTAGAAGGGGGGTTGAATAGTTTACCGCTTTTTAATTTAAGGTTTTAAAGTGTTTGTAAAAATTCTAGATTCGACTTTATGTGAATTCAACACTTGCGCAATATAAACAATATACTTATCTAAACAATTAATAAGAACAATCAAACCACAACGCGAGGATTTATAGTGGTTCGGTAACGAAGCACCTCTTCGCCCTACTCCACTCCCCGAGCACCAAACTCGAGAGTTTTCTTCACTATGTCAACAAGCTCCCTTATGGCGGAGAAAACCATACACAACGTTGCTTACACCGATTTACGACACAAAGCTAAATGTCGAGTTCTAATCTTAGCTAGAACCAATCTATCACAACACGACTTCACTACTTGTTCACGACTTCACAACTTCACGACTTCTTCACAACTTCAAGACTTCTTCACAACTTCAAGACTTTACTTCACCACACTACTTATATCACAACTATCTATCACTACTTGGTAAGATCACCACGATCTAACTATACTTACAAAGATCGCCAAGATCTAGCTACTACACACAAATACAAGATATACAATTGATTTACAAATATGTGATATGAATGCAACAAGGTTGCAATACACACTAAGGTGTAATACTTCTTCCACATATGATGGAAGTATTCTTCTCCTTGCACTGAGGAATTGAGCCTTTGGATCACTTGGAAACAACCTTTAGATTAAATATATCAAAGGATTTTAATGAGATGTGTGGGCTGTTTTAGAACAGAAAGAATGAGTGCAAAAGGTGAGAAAATAGTAGGGAAAAGTCTAGTATTTATAGGACATTGGAGGAGCGTCAGTCTATGGGCGGTCCCCTTAAATAGGTGGGCGGCCCCCTTAAAATTAAGGGGGTCGCCCTTGTATTTAAGGGGGCCGCCCTAGACTGGGCGTTCCCCATTTTGTCCTTTTGTGTAGGGAGAATTTTCTGGAACTTTCTAGCCATTTTAGGTCCGAAAATTTGAATTTCAAAATGTTTATTTTCAATAAATCCCCCATTCTTTTAATTGTAAAAAATGTTTTGTATATTTATAAAAATGTTTTACCAATATTTAAAAAAGTTAGAGGTTGAATAAAAAATTTCTTTGATCATAAAATGCATTAAGCATTTATTTATTCATACCTTGAAGTGATATAACTTTCGAAATGAAAAATTTACTACTAATTACTTGTTTACGTTTAATTTTACATTGAACGTTTTTATATTTTGTGATTATCAAAACGTAAAGATGTGAAAAATATTAATAATGCTTTTAGACATTATTTCTATTAACACATATGTTTAAGTAAAAGCAGTATTAAAATAACTCAAATAATGTTTCAATAAGAAAAGTAGCGTTACAAGATTTAAAAGTATTATTTCTGAAATCCAAGTAGTGATTCAATAAATCAAGAAACGTTCAGTAGTGGACCACAAGACTTAGGTAATGTAGACAAGAGAAACAAATTCACCAAGTCTAAAAGAAATATGTATTATTGATCTAATCTCATGACACCGAACCTTAATAGTATGCAAACCCCAATCAGGTTTGTGCCCCATCAAAAAAATAGGGTGTTCTGCCAAACACCTCAAATAATACCTCAAATTCAAATGTTAAATGCATCCGTTGGTTGGTATTAGTTGTTGCGTACCCGGACGGGGATTGTCAGCCCCAATAGATCTATTCACAACATTCATGTTCGCTACACTAGCAATTAACGGCTCATGATAAAGGGGACTTAAAGTGGTAGTAGTGGGACTTTGGCAATAATAATCACGCATATCATACAGTTTAAAAAAAGCACTTTTGTCCTATTTAAAACAAGTAATGTGGTCAAAACTCACGGTTTCATATATAGGTATTCAATGATCTCAAATCATGTAGTAAGCAAATCAAGCTTTAGTAAAAATAATCATGTGACGCTTATGTAGTAGATATCAATAAGTTTACTTAGTAAAACGAGCATTTATTCTCACCCCGAAAATAGTTTATGAAAACCATTAAAAGAGAAAAGGTGGGGCTATGAACTCACTGAGAAGCAATGATGTATCGAACGAGAAATTCAACAAAGAGAGAACGGCGACAACGTCTCACCCGCGACCTATAATAATGGTGCGCGTATAAGAATATATTTATAAGAGAAATGCATAAAATGCATAAGTATGTAAAATATATATATTCCGACATATATGAAATCTTATATCGTAGAATCCATGAGTGCGCCAAACTTACTTATTTATACCCACTAAAATAATCCATCTTAAGTTTAACTTTATTTTAACCCATTCCGACGAATATGTAACTTTAATAAAAATTACCTATTTTGACCCATTATAAAGATTAAGACATCTAGATGCGAACAAAAGTGAATGACTGACTTATTAGTTGTAATTTCAGCTTTAGTTAATATATTTTAGGCCTAATTATTCTCCATAACGCTAATTGACCCTTAAAAGAATTTCGCAAAGTTTGACTTTTTATTATAAATTATTCCTTAAATCTGACCCGTCCAAAACGACCCGCTAGATCATATTTTTTCAGACACGACTCATAAAGCATTTTAAATGTAAACGACGTTTGGGGGGGGACAACCTTCTTGTTTTAGCCGAGACCTGAAACCCAACAGAAAATGACCAAAATACCCATGCAAGTTTCTGCAGAAACTTTATTTTTCTAACTAAAATGTAGTATCTAATCCTAAGCTTTTCAACCCCGTTAACACATGTTTTCAGCCTTAGTTATCATTAAAAAAAGGTAAAACGGCATTTTAAACAACTTTTTAGTTTTACCCGAGACTCAAAACTAAACAGAAAAGGACGAAAATGCCCCTATATCAGATCTGATGCAAACTAAAAAAAGAAAAACGCAGATTTTACTCTTAAAAAAGAAAAACGACCTTCCGAACGACTTTCATGTTTCGGCCAAAGGCCGAAACGGACCAGAAAATGACGAAAATGCCCTTTTCCAGATCTGACAGCAACCGATATTTTTAAACTAACGCAGAATTTTGGCGAACATTTTCTAGACTTCTTTTGACTCTAAAAACTTCGTTTTTGAGAGTTACGGGTCATGCCTTATATCGAAACGAAGCTTGGAACGTCCTTTATCATAATTTTAAGACCAATTTCAGTTTTAACAATTTTGACTTTGCCGAAATAGACGCCCAAATTTTCTCACCTAAACGGGTAGCTTTAAACCCCTTCAAAACTATAATTTCAAGCACTAAAATTATCGCCAACACTCTTAAACTATCCTAACACCTCTACTAATCATCTCAAACTAACCATGAACCTTAAAAACTTAACATGCAACACCATCCATGGATTCTCGACATAAAATCTAGTACATGCATATAATATAAAAATCAAATCAATGAAAAAAGTTAAATAGAAGACTTACAACACAATGCAAAACACAAGACAATCAACACTATCAAACCCCTTTGGGTTTGATCGTCGGCCGAACTCCACAAAGACCAAAACAATGATCCAACTTGATTTTTGTTACTTCAAATCTTGTTTACACAATCAATATCTAACCCTTGCTAATCTTATTACCTTTAATTAGATCAAAAACCCTTTTAATCAAAAATCAAGAAAAATCAAGAACTCGATAGACTTGATGCATGGTGTTTATTGTTGACAGAGAAGGATTAGGGTTTAGTTTAGGAGTGAATTGGGATTGATTGAACGTGTTTATTGGGATTTTGCCAATGGTAATGGTGATTTGGTTGTGGGTTTCGTTCGAGCATAGAAGAAAAAGGAGAGAGGACCGAATTTTTTTTATAAAAGTTGTAATATGTGTTTTAAAAAGAGTCAAACCCTTATATATTTGGTCAACTTGACTAGTTAATTTCTAATGGAGTGTTTGTTTTATTGTTTTGTAGGAGCAATTTAAAAGAAAGGGGTGTTTGGTTTATATGTTATGTTTATTTTGTATTTTTATGTTTATGTTTATTTTTTATTTTTTTTCTAAAACATTTATACCACAATATTTGATTTAAAACACTAAGTTAAAATATTAAAAAGTGTTAAAGTACTATTTTTGACACGTTTTTTGCAAAACACTGAAAAAATTATAAAATACTAAAATAACAATAAATTGACTTCTGGAGCGAAATTTTGAAATTTTGATCTCTTAAAACGCTTAACGGATAAATATCTGAAGCACGACACGCAAATAACTAAAAATGACGATTTTCACCAAATCGGCTAACAAATAAAACAAATTTTTTTTTATTCAAGACAAAAATAGGAATGGAGTCGAGATTTGATATTGACCATAAAATACGAGATGTTACAAGTAGAGTCCTACTGTAACACCCCCAAAATAGATCGCAGCGGAATGTTTGACCGGAGCGTTCCTTTCAAAATACCTTTGCACAAGATGTGAGAGAACGACCTCTAAATGAGTCGTTTGAAATGTAATCTTGTTGATTTTCTTGAAATATGAATTGTTGTAACATTTGTCCCAAAGTTTGCATCAATAATGTAAGACTGAAATAATACAATGAGATTTGCTTGTAGAAATCCATGAATGTAATCTTGTAAAGTTTGGACTACAATACACACCAGATAAGCCAAGTGTCTAATTCACCTGAGGAATAAATGCTTAAAAGTGTCAACATAAAGTTAGTGAGTTCATAGATTTATGTGAGTATAAATATAAACCACAAAACTATATATATAAATTTATTGTGTTACAAGTCCCGCCCATACAAGACCTGCAACGCATAAATTAATAATATATATGTTGTTAAAATGCGTATAAACACAAACCATATAAATGCATTTGTTAAAATGTTAGAATCAAAGATGTGTATGACTAGTGTATCCCATACAATAGTCACAAAAAATAAGTATAGTTGGACCAAAGCTTTTGTAAAGTATGCATGACCATTGTATCCAATACAATAGTCACCATGTGTGATTACGATTGCACCTCTAAGTTCATGAAACTGCGGCGTAGACTTATATGTAAGGCACTTTATTCAAGGCACAGTAAGAGTTCATGAGTATGTAGTTGTTGGCCCTGTAGACACCAATCCAGTCGTGCTCCGATATGGGACAATATTCGTTGGCTCGGTATGTCGACACCAGTGATAACTAATCACCCGAACGGGGATTGTCAATCCCGAATAGATCTATATTATAACATTCGCGCTTACCCTCTGAGTAATTAACAGTTCATGCAACCTAAGATAATCCGTAGTCATTCGAGTAAAAGTATAGTTGTTGCGTCCATAAGTAAAAACAAGTATTGTATCTCACCGTGGGATATGAAAATGAGTTTGTAAGAAATCATGTAAATGAGTTTGTAAACGTTCATGTATCCGAGTATATAAATGAGTTACGAGATCAAGTAAGCATCAAGTAATGTTAAAGAAAGCTTGTAAAAGATATATGTAAACAAGTTGTAACGAGTATGTATTCTCCCTCGAGATTTGTACAGCAAATATAAAACAAGTGAAAGAGGGGCTATAAACTCACCTCAAAGTAGAATGTATTGATTATAGAAAATCAATAAAGTGAAACGTCACGAATGATCCGGAATGCCAACCTAATTATTTTATAGGTCGTATAAAATAATGTAATCAAAATAATTCAACAATGAATTTTTATATAGTTATATCACTTACCTAATAATTTTTTTTAATTTATAGAGTTGAAACATGTTAAGTTACGCTTGATATTTAATGTCCAAGTATATGTATCGTAAAAATTATCTTTAATCCCAGTAATTGGATTATAGTTAATGACGCTTGATTTTAATATATTTTATTATTTATATAACGATTATTATATAAATAAGTTTAATTATTTCCGTAAATTAATATTTTATAAAGTAAAACTGTTAAATATTATAACGAAATGTTAATTTACATCATTTGTAAGGTTTTTGTTGAAAACGAACCAACACTATTCATGTCAGAAAAAATAGTGTAGAAAATTAATATAAATTTATCTAGCTTTAATCATTTTGTAAAATAATATTTATGAAGTTAAAAACATGTATAAATATTATATAAGTAATGTTACATCATTTTGTAAGGTTTTTGTTGAAAACGAACCAACACTATTCATGTCAGGAAAAATAATGTAGAAAATTAATATAAAGTTATCTAGCTTTAATCATTTTGTAAAATAATATTTATAAAGTTAAAAACATGTATAAAAATTATATAAGTAATGTTACATCATTTTGTAAGGTTTTTGTTGAAAACGAACCAACACTATTCATGTCAAGAAAAATAGTGTAGAAAATTAATAGAAAGTTATCTAGCTTTAATCATTTTGTAAAATAATATTTATAAAGTTAAAAACATGTATAAATATTATATAAGTAATGCTACATCATTTTGTAAGGTTTTTGTTGAAAACGAACCAACACTATTCATGTCAGGAAAAATAGTGCAAGATTTTTTATATAAGAAGTTACCTAGTTTTTATGGTGATTTTACTCATTTTAACACACTTTCGCGCTTAAAAAAAAACACAACCTTATTGTAAAACATAAATCCCGACAACTTTGTAGTTTTATATTTAAGCCGAAATCGGACCCGAAAGCCCTCAAAAATACCATTTATAAATCTGCCAGATTTATGCCGAAAACTTGTTTTACCGGTATTGTTTTAAATCTAGTTTTGGCCATAACTTCTTCGTTTTACATCCGTTTTTCGAGTTCTCTATATGCATAATCGTTTTAAGATGACTACACATTATTAAAGTTTTGGTCGACAACATCCCGTATCCTACGATAACAAAGCGGTTGCCTGGGTGCGGAGCCCCCAAAAAAAGTCTACTTACATACTTTTCGCCAAGTATTTCTACTTCATTTTCATACCACAAATCCACTAGTCTAGGTATTTCAATCACCTTCCACAATCACAATCATCCACTAACCTAATCCCATCTAATACTCCATAATATCATGATATAATCATAAGATTAATTAAGCTAGTTTATAAACTTTAAACCTAACCACAAGTCTAAAATCATAAGTAAGTGGTGTTTTTGATTTATTTGCAAATGTTTATAAAAAGTAAACTAGTTGGTGATATAACTTTATAATTAAGATGATTATGTATAATAATACACAATGTAAGTGTATGAACATGAAATATCAATATCAATATATATGAAAATCAAAAGAGTGAAAGTAGTATGCTTAACAAGTATTGTGGATGATTGGTGAATAAGAACACAATGAAAACCCTAGATTATCAAGTATAAGCCCCAGCTTATGAAACCCTTTAACTAAATATCTTGTATAACTCAAACCAAAGTATGAAAATCCATTGTTTATTGTTGTTGTTGCTATGTTTTTGATGAGGCAAAAGAAAGAGAATATGTGTTTAAGTGTAGTGAAATGAGAAGGAAAGAGGAAGTTCTAGTTATGTAAGACTTTTAGAAATAATATCTAAGAGATATTTAAAATATCTAGGGAACCAAAAAATCATGGAATTATTGAAGGTATGAGGGGGGTTGGCGTGTGAATAGAAGAGAAGCAAAGAAAAAGTGGTTTGGGTTGGTATTGTAAGAGATTGTGTAAGGATATGTTTACTAGTTGGTAAATATTAAGTGTAGTGTAGGAATTTATGGTATATTGTGTATAACTACATTAAGGGCTAATTTGTTTGAGTTAAATGAGGAGCAAAAATATTATTTTGATAGTATATGAGTATTTGAGGGTATTGGTAAATGTGGTATAGTTTACATGCATGCAAAAAGGTTCTCAAAATGCGAAACGTAAACTTTTTATGTAACGTATAAAAATAAAATATGAAAAGTTATAAATTATTTTCGTAAAAATAATATGACACTTGTTTAACATGAATTTTTATTTCTTTGATTTCGGTTTACGATGAATGTACTGAATTTTTAGTTAACGTGATTTAAACTAAACGACTGAAATTAAAAATGAACGCGTAAGAGTTTAAAATAAATAATTGAATATTTATTGACGTAAAATGACTCAAAAATGTGGGTTGTTATAGTCTCCCCGTGTTAAAAGAATTTCGTCCTCGAACTTATAGCTGAGTTTGCCATCCGGATTGGGTGTTTGATGAAGATGGTGGGATACTTATCTTAATCCTCCTAATATGCGCTAACCAACGTTGTTATCTTAATGTTTTTAACTTCTTGCTTATACCGTGAAGACTTTTATGATTTTATGTAAGATGTTGTCGACTTCCTATTGTAAGGTGGCGTAAAGGTCTACTTAGTCATTATGAGGACCAACACGTTTTATGAATATGTACACAAATTTTTTGTATTTCAAGGATATAAGTGGAAAATTGATTTTGACAAAAGTTTCTAGGTGACTACTCTCAGCATAGCATGTCAATTCTAGAATTATACACAGGCGATTAGGCCATGTATATTAGATTAACGATGAAATGCTCATTTTCGTCAAAAATAGTGTTATGTATAAAGAAGTATCAAAAAAGAATTTATAAGATGACAAAAATGATTCACAATATAGATGTAAGGTTGGTTATAGGATGACAACAAAATGGTTTGCGAGAAAATCGTAATATGGTTTACAAGACAATAGCTAAATAGCTCATAGGGTGATAGTAAAATAATTTATGTGATGAAAAATGGTTTCATAACGTAAAAACAAGATGATTCATGAGGTGACGGTAATAGTAGTTTATATAGCGATTGTAGAATAGTTTATGAAATGTTAGTTCGTTTGGCGATAGCAAGATAATTATCAATGATTTGTAAAACAACTTATCATATGATAGTGAAATAGTTCATAAGTCCATTGTAAAAATATTTGAAGGGCTATAATAGTTTAAGGAGTGGTTTGCATAAAAAATTAGAGAGTTAAAGTAAAATCGACGAAGTTTTCATGACACATGAGTTAGATAGATAATTTAAAATCATCAACATAATACAACGAACATGTAAAAGAAAGTATAACGTGAATTCCTTCAAGGAAGTAGAGTCTATGATGGTTCCGACTTAGGTTTCACTAGGTAAGATGGGTCACAAGATGACGCAGGTGTTTCAACAATATGGGACGGGTGTTCAAACTCGGGAAAAGTTGAATGACACGGTAAACTAGTGTGGATCAACAATTGTGATAAGTTTTCAATTTTATTTAAATGGTATCATTAAAGTTTCATGAAAAGTTTTAGAAGAAACATCGTGTCACTTGGAAAAAATCCTAGTATTTATATAGATAACTCTTATATAAATAAATGTAAGATATACGTAAGGGAATGTAAGCATATATATATATATGTAAGTCATGTAAGCACGTAATGTAAACAAGTAATGTAAGCAAGTAAACAAGTAGTGTGTATGCACATTGAAAAAGTTTGATGTGATGCAATGTTTGTGAAAACGGTTATAGTCTAGGTAAAATATGCAACCTAGTTCTCTATAACTTGGCTCTGATACCAATCTGTAACACCCCCAAAATAGGTCGTAGCGGAATGTTGACCGGGAGCGTTACTTCATAAAACCTTTGCACAAGATGTGAGAGAACGACCTCTAAATGAGTCGTTTGAAAAGTAATCTCGTTGATTTTCTTGAAATATGAATTGTTGTAACATTTGTCCCAAAGTTTGCATCAATAATGTAAGACCAAAATAATACAACGAAATTTGCTTGTAGAAATCCATGAATGTAATCTTATAAAGTTTGGACTCCAATGCACACCAGATAAGCCAAGCATCTAATTCACCTGAGAAATACGTGCTTAAAAGTGTCAACATAAAGTTGGTGAGTTCATAGATATATGTGAGTATAAATGTAACCCAACAAACTATATATATAAATTTACTGTGTTACAAGTCCCGCCCATACAAGACTTGCAACGCACAAATTTGATAATACATAGGTTGTTAAAATGCGTATAACACAAACCATATAAATGCATTTGTTAAAATGTTAGAATCAAAGATGTGTATGACTAGTGTATCCCATACAATAGTCACAAAAAGTAAGTATAGTTGGACCAAAGCATTTGTAAAGTATGCATGACCATTGTATCCAATACAATAGTCACCATGTGTGATTACAATTGCACCCTTAAGTTGATGAAACTGCGATGTAGACTTATATGTATGCTACTTTATTCAAGGCACAATAAGAGTTCATGAGTATGTATTTGTTGGCCCTGTAGACATCAATCCAGTCGTGCTTCGACATGGTATAACGTTCGTTGGCTCGGTAATGTCAACACCAGTGATAGCTAATCTCCTGAACGAGGATTGTCAATCCTAAATAGATCTATCTTATAACATTCGTGCTTACCCTCCGAGTAATTAACAATTCATGCAACTTAAGCTAGTCCGTAATCATTCGAGTAAAAGTATAGTTGTTGCGTCCATAAGTAAAAACAAGTATTGTATCTCACCGTGAGATATGAAATGAGTTTGTAAGAAATCATGTAAATGAGTTTGTAAACGTTCATGTATTCGAGTATATAAATGGGTTATGAGATCAAGTATGCAATCAAGTATGTAAAAGAGATTGTAAAAGAGATATGTAAATAAGTTGTAACGAGCATGTATTCTCCCCCGAGATTTGTAAAGCAAATGTAAAACAAGTGAAATGGGGGCTATAAACTCACCTAAAAGTAGAATGTATTGATTATAGAAAATCAATAAAGTGAAACGTCACGAATGATCCGGAATGCAACCTAATTATTTATAAGTCGTATAAGAATAATGTAAATCAATGTCTAAATTCAACAAAGTATTATATATAGTTTATAACACAACCTAATAGTTTTGTTTAATTATAAAGTTTGAACAATGTGTAGTTACGCTTGATATTATAATATCCAAGTAATGTATCAGTAAAATATTAACTTTTGTCCAATAATTATTATTAGTTAATAAACGCTTGATGGATATTTTAATATTTATATAACGATATTATATGAATAGTTTAATCGATTTCGTAAAATAATATATATAAATTTAAAAACATGTATAAATATATAAATTACAAGTAATGTTACAATCATTTGTAAGTTTTGCTGAAAACGACCAATATTATTCATTGAGGAAAAAATAGTGCAGAAATTTATAGAAGTGATACTAGTTTCCATGGTGATTTTACTCATTTTAACACACTTTCGGGCTTAAAAAAATGCAACCTTAAACTAAAACATCAATCCCGACAACTTTCTAGTTTTATATTTAACCCAATTCAGACCTGAAAGCCCTCAAAAATACCATTTATAAATCTGTCAGATTTATGCCGAAAACTTGTTTTGCCGGTATTGTTTCAAATCTAGTTTTGGCCATAACTTCTTTGTTTTACATCCGTTTTTCGAGTTCTTTATATGCATGGAATCGTGTTAAGATGTACTAACATATTTTTAAGGTTTTAGCTCGACAACATGCCCGTATCCTACTGATACAAAGTTGCTGCCCCTAAAGGTATATTACACACTTTTCGCCAAGTATTTCTACTCCATTTTCATACCACAAATCCACTAGTCAAGGGATTTTCCAATCACCTTCCCAATCCACAAACATCCACTAACACTAAATCCCGTCAATACTTTCACAATATCATGAAATAATCATCAGATTAATTAAGCTAGTTTATAAACTTTAAACCTAACCACAAGTCTAAAATCATAAGTAAGTGGTGTTCTTGATTTATTTGTAAATGTTTATAAAAGTAAACTAGTTGGTGATATAACTTTATAATTAAGACGGTTATATATAAAAATACATAATGTAAGTATATGAACATGAAATATCAATATCAATATATATGAAAATCAAAAGAGTGAAAGTAGTATGCTTACAAAGTATTGTGGATGATTGGTGAATAAGAACACAATGAAAACCCTAGATTATCAAGTATAAGCCCTAGCTTATGAAACCCTTTAACTAAAGATCTTGTATAACTCAAACCAAAGTATGAAAATCCCTTGTTTATTGTTGTTGTTGCTGCGTTTTTGATTAGGCAAAAGGAAATAATAGGTTTTTGAAAGGTGTAGTGAAAGGAGAGAGGAAAGAAGAAGTTCTAGTTATTAAGACTTTTGGAAATAATATCTAGGAGATATTTAAAATATCTAGGAACCAAAAGATCATGGAATTATTAAAGGTAGGAGGGGGGTTGGCGTGTGAATGGAAGAGAAGCAAAGAAAAAGTGGTTTGGGTTGGTATTGTAAGAGATTGTGTAAGGATATGTTTACTAGTTGGTAAATATTAAGTGTAGTGTAGGAATTTATAGTATTTTGTGTATAACTACATTAAGGGCTGATTTGTTTGAGTTAAATGAGGAGTGAAAATATTATTTTGATAGTATATGAGTATTTGAGGGTATTGGTAAAGGTGGTATAGTTTACATGCATGCAAAAAGGTTCTCAAAATGTGAAACGTAAACGTTATACGTAACATATAAAAATAAAATATGAAAAGTTATAAATTATTTTCGGAAAAAGAATATGACACTTGTTTAACATGAATTTTTATTTGTTTGATCGGTTACACGTTGAATGTTGATTTTTAGTTAACGCGATTTAACTAAACGATTAAAATTAAAAGTGAACGCGTAAGAGTTTAAAATAAATAATTCAATATTTATTAACGTGAAATGACTTGAAAATGTGGGTTGTTACACCTACCTCCATTACGCTTCGTCAGATCAACATCGAAGCCTTCTACTAGGAGCCTAGAGCCTTCTGCTCGAAGCCTAGATCAGACTTCACGACTCAAAAGTTCATTGGTTCTTCTTAATTCATTTGAGCTATTCGGTTCGCTTTGTTAGGTT
The DNA here is from genome assembly GCA_026074375.1 of Tanacetum coccineum. Classification (NCBI taxonomy): domain Eukaryota; kingdom Viridiplantae; phylum Streptophyta; class Magnoliopsida; order Asterales; family Asteraceae; genus Tanacetum; species Tanacetum coccineum. Next base: position 70,867 of record BQNB010008441.1, read on the forward strand.
TCTAGATTTTTTAGACACCATTACTTATCAAATGTTTATACTAGCAATACGATTATTCTTATCGGGTGTTTTTAATCTTCCATTCATTTTCGCGGCTGTTACTAATTTTAGGTCGAAAATTTTAGTATCTTAGGCTCATCGCAGTGATCAATCAATCGAGTAGGTTGACCCTTTGCCAACTCGATCGTCACAACTGAAATCCGTCTAGGTCGAGTCGGTCGTGGGGTGAGAATTGGGAGAAATGGGTCGAGGTGCCGACCCATTCGACACACACATATCAACAACTCATTTCGATATAAACGAAAAAATTAATTTTTGAAATTTAAACTCTTTTAACATTATAAATATCTCATTTATTATATCATTTTATATATAAAAATTTAGATACATTTTATACATTTTTTATCTCTATCAAAAATCTTAATGGCTTGTTCGCTTTCACATATCATCGATGAAGTCAAAGCTATAGTTCATAAACAAATTGGGAAAGATAACGTTCGTCAGCAAGCGATTATAAACTTAGCCGTGCAATTTGAGAATGCAAGCGACACTAAAGATAATCTGAGGAACGCGATGACATTCCGCAAGAGAAACGTTCTATGATTGACATTTTTTTGAAAGGAGAATCTTGGAAAGCTTACGAGATTCATAATGCTTTGATTAGAAAGGCGACAAAAATACAAGATCAAATCAATACTAAATTTGTTTAGCTGCATGCAAAATACAAATTAGACTATTGTGTTTTAGTTTCGTATAACATCTATGCAACGGATACATATATTCCTCCAAACAGATACCTTTCCCCTTATAAATACCCCTCACCCTCATTCTTTTTAAACACAACTTCATTTCAAAAACTCTACCCACTACCATTTCAAAAACTCTCCCACTAGACTACTGAACCAAATGACGTGAGACAAACTATCCTTTTGAAACTACGAGAAGAATTTGACGTTGAGGCCGCACTCAAGGAGGAAATAATGAAATTGTTTCGTCGCTTTCTAGATAGAATTTGACTACGTAGGCCCGGAATAATCAGGTTGGGTTCGCAGCCAGATAAACCCCTTGTCGACCACGGTCGAGAAATTCTGAAAACGATCACAAGAGCAGACTTGAGAAACGCCGGTAACATGATGCTGGCTAGGAACGAGTTGCTTCAAAGCATGACTGAGAAGGAAGAATTCATTAGGAACTATAGAGGAATGTAGTCGTTGAAATTTTGTGTTTTAGGTTCAATATTGTGTTTTAATTTCGTATTTTTTAAAATACCGTATTGTGATTTTGTCCTTTTATTTTATGTAATTCTGTTATTATAATGAATTTTAATTTTGTTATTAAAAAAATTGTAAAAGAAAAAAAAATTAGGCCGTTTTATTGTGCGTAAAAGATCGAATGTAGGTCGCAAGAGAGAGAAAACTAAAGTGACAGAAAAAATGTAAATCGTTGTAACCTTGGTTTTAAATTGCGCATAGCAATCAGTTGCGCTAAGGGTTCCAAAGACCGATGCGTGATGCGTGATGCGATTGCGAGCGCATCACGGACGCGCGATGCTAGGTAATAAAAAAATAAAAATAAAATTCAAATAATTTATTCCAATGGTCGATGTTTAAACTTCACATAAGGCACTTATATATTGATACTAATAGCATTTTAAACATCAAATAAGTCACTTACATGTTCCTAACGAGCATCTATAATGTCAAAAGTCAATTGCCAATAATAAAAGTAACTATCTTTAAAGTAAAAAACATTCGTAACTAGTTATATTTCTCTAAATCTTTCGTCAAGTAGTTTATCCATGCCAAAGTTTCAAATGCGTCCAATTGCGTCCGATGCGAGCATCACACTATGGCGAAGTGATGCGATAACATCAGGGTGCATCCTGAAACAACTTCGTATCACAAATCCTGTTGCGTTTTTTACATCACATCACTCTGATGTGCGATGCGCTCGCAACGATGCGCGCAATTCTAAATCAAAGTTGTAGGTCACTATTGTGAGTAACCTTATGCATCGCTGAAGTTTCAAAGGTTTATTTTTTTCAAGTTTCAAACAATATTTCATTGTAATTGACCTCGGTCTTTAAAAAGCATAATTCTTTGAAGCCCAAATATAGACTTGATAAAGCCCAACTTGTCCAAATGGTTTGTAAACCATAAAACTATAAAAGGCTTATATGTCGGTTGTTATAAGTCTTTATCTTAGAATTTTATATTCGTGTTTCCTAACTTAATGAGTTAATTCCAGGGTTCGGTTTTAAAAGGCGCGTCGTGGCTGCGCCAAGGCATAAGGCACGGCGTCTACGTTACGAAATATATTAAGGCGTCGACTCTAGGCGTGACGTGAGTTAGGGCTTAAAAAGGCGGGTAAAGGCGTAAGGCGTAGCGAGTTTTTTTGAAGCGTTTTGGAGATTTTTCTAATATTTGAGATTTGGACTTGGATTTACTAATATTTTAGATTGAAACTTGAATTTAATAATATTTACCACCCATATATAATTATAAAAGAAGATATAAATCTATAATTTTATAAATATTTTTTGCCGTCTTAAGTCACGCTTTAAAAACGTCATGTCACCACGCCTCACACTAAAGCTTAAAGCTTGGCTATACCGCCACGCCTCACGCTATTTATAACCTACTTAATTCCCTTAATGTCAAGTATCCCTTTAATGTGACATACATACTTATCGTGTTGATTTACGTTGGAAATCTCATCTTAAGTCGAAGTTCTAACTTCTAATGTATATTTTATATTTAGACAATAATAACGTGCAATGTTACACTATTTTGTCGGTCTTGTAAAATACAGGATGCAATACATATCGATGAAATTGTTTATCACATTCGAAGATGTTTGACCATCAGATACTTGTCGCTCATTGATAAACTGGGTGGTTAAATATCATATAGTCACTTTATGTTGTGATGGAGATTGGTAATAAATGACACTATCTTAATCATATACTGTATTTATTATTATTTAGCTGTCTTACATATTAGCCATACAAAGTTTTGCATATGAATTGTGAAGCATAACAACACCACGTACTTGTGTGACAATCATTTTTATATAATCATTCATCTCAATGGGAATAATTAGTTTTGCACAATAAATAACAAACCCTCAGTTTTGTACCCAAAAAAAAAGAATTTTTAATACACATCCCTAAAAATTGATGAGTAGATCTAAAGTGAATCTCCCCGGATATTTCAAAAGTGAATCTGCCTGGTGATACAAGTACTGACTGATAATTGTGTGAATCCACTTTTTTAAATTTAAAAAAGTATTCGACTTTATTGTTTAAGTTCAGCGAAATCTTTATTAAAGCAATGAAGATAATCAAAGCACTCTGTTTCTAAATACAAAAGCAAAACAAGTAATATCTTGTGTTTTCATGAATGTCAAATGAGACCAAAATATGTTCTTTAACAAATGATAGTTATGACTGTTAAAAACAATTGAAATTCAGTCATGACTGTCTGAGCTAAGGGGCACGAACCCCTTGACCTCAGTCGACTTTGACGTGGTCGAAACATATTAACTCAAACGAATGTGTACTCCACACTTCTTTTACTCGTATCCGAGCTTAATATAAAATCACATTAGTCTCTATTAAATCAAAATAGCTGATAACACTAAAATCATCAATATAACATATCTAATTATTCAATGTTTGATTATAAGTCCACAGTTGTACCACGTGCTAAGTCTCTTGACCTAATTAATTAAGGGGGTGTTTCTTTTTCCCTTATTCTCACTTAATTAGTGAGCCCAACCTTTAATACATTTTAATTGGAGGACTCATTAAAACTAGAGTCTCCCCAATAAGTGGCTAGGTAAGACCCTCATATATTACCACTTAATTTAGTAAACACCCTCTAACTCTTACATTATGCTTTTCTTCCAAACCTCTAAAAGAAAAGGACATATAATCGACATTGGTGCTTACGTATGATCTAAAACTTAGATGATAAAGAGTTATGAGGATGTGAGTTGTACATGTTAAATAATAACGTGTTAGATAGACTGCTAGTATCACCTGCATGATGAGATAAAGTAAAATGTGCAAAACTCAGATTCTTTACACTTATCAATGTGTATAAACTTATCACTAATTTCTAACATATCATCTGTGTTTCACATTATATAGTTTAAAGAGAAAAAGTACAACACATTTACAAGTAGTGGTTGCAATTCAAGTCGGGTTGGTGAATTAGGATTCGCAGGCTGAAGGGTAAGAAACCTTCCACCTGAGCACGACCTCTTACGTGCTTTTACGTGAACCAAATATCTTAATGCGATAACACCAAATTAACAATAGGTCTAAAATCTGCAAAGTAGCCTCAATTTGTCTTTTGCGTTCAAGTTTTCCTCATGTTAGTGCACGTAGTTATTTTCGGTCTTGTTTTTGCCACTCGAAGTCCCGCATCCACGCCCCCTCCTCTTTTTTTCGAGCTTCAAGTGGTTGTTTTTCTGAAATATACTATATTAGAGTCAAATCGAATAAATGTTAGAGAAAAGATGGGGTTCAAAATTTAGAGATACGTGAAAACAAATACGAACTTCATTTGGCATGTAATGGTGAGCGAAGTACAATACTAAGGGGGTGTTTGTATTTGCGTTATGTTATAGATTATCTCCTTATCGCGTTTTCGAAACGTGAATAATCAACTTACTGTGTTTGGGGATACTTTCCAAAAAATCAATTATATGCGTTTTGGTGTCTATAAAACGTGGTTTTCCATAATCTAAGGAGGATGTACTTTTTCAAAACGCAAGATGTCAATTTTCATGAGGCCCACCAAAAGGAAACATAATACGTATATTGCCCTTGCTATTTAATTTTCTTGTGACCCACTTGGTAAATTATATGTCTATTTTTGTAATTTTACTCATTAACTTACAAAATAATAACATTTGCCAAACACTAAAAAAACTAATTATCTGATTATTGTGATATCAAACAGCATAATCAAATCCAAATACTATATTTCATAATCACATTTTGTAAAAGCAGATTATCTAATTATCCATTTTCAAAACGCATAATCTATTTTTAATAAGCAATCCCAAACACCCCCTAAGTATAAAGGAGATGATATTTTACACCATTTGTTTTGATACGAACATCATTTTGTACAAGTTACACCACCTGCAATATAAACCACCTTCAAACCTAAAATTATCCAAAAATATGACGGTTTATTCTAATCTTTATGAGTAAAAAGAGAGAAAAGACACTATTAGAATTAGTAAATCCCACATTTAAAGGCTAATTGATTTGCTTGCTTTCAATTGATAACAACTATCCTATATATAGGATATAAGAGAACATTCTAGAATCGTTACCATGGGCTTGAGCCCAATACAAATTAATGACTAATAAATACTAATAAATGTCTTGACTTGACTTGGATGATGATTATTGACTCTTGACTTTTATTGTTGAATGTTGACTTGATTTATACAAGGCTAATACTCCCCCTCAGTGTGAGCGGGAGATCTTCGAACGTTCAGACTGGAGCGAAACTCAAGAAATAAAGCTGTGGGGATACCCTTAGTAAAAATATCTACATACTGAAATCTGGAAGGGACATGAAGCACATGAGCCTGACGAAAGCAACATATTCACGGACAAAATGAATATCAATCTCGATGTGTTTAGTACGCTGATGCTGCACAGGATTAGTAGACAAATACACAACACTCACATTATCACAATAGACAAGAGTATCAGTAGAGAGAGGAGTGTGAAGTTCAAGCAACAAATTCTGAATCCACACAGTCTCAACAACAACATTCGTAACATCTCGATATTCTGCCTCAGCACTAGAACGAGACAATGTAACCTGCCTTTTGGCAGACCAAGACAAAAAGTTATCACCAAGGAACACACAATACCTGGAGGTAGACCTACGAGTAACAGGGCAACCAGCCCAATCAGCATCTGTATAAGCAATGAGTTGACTAGTGGACGAGACATGAAGCTGAAGTCCATGGTCAATAGTCCCACAAACATAGCGTAAAATACGCTTCAAAGCAGTAAAATGTAGATCACGAAGATCATGCATTTAAAGACAGATTTGCAGCACAACATAAGATATATCCGGGCATGTGAATGTCAAATACTGAAGGGCACCTGCAAGGCTTTGATATAAAGTAGGGTCACTGACAGGGTCACCATCAGAACCGATTTTGGACTCAGTGTCCACAGGGGTCTTGCATGGGTTACAATGCTGCATGTGAGCGCGCTCAAGAATTTCCTCTGCAAATTTAGACTGAGACAAAAACAATCCAGACTTCGATCGCTGTGCAGATACACCAAGGAAATAATTGAGAGAGCCAAGGTCAGTCATAGCAAACTCACTATGAAGTAATGTAATAATGCGCTGTAAGAGAGCAGTAGACGAAGCTGTGAGTATGATGTCATCCACATATAAGAGCAGATAAGCAACATCCGAACCCATGTGATAAACAAATAGTGACGTATCGGTTTTACTATGCTGAAAACCGACACGTGTAATAAAGCTAGCAAACCGCTGAAACCATGCCCGAGGAGCTTGTTTAAGCCCATACAAAGAACGCTGCAAATGACAAACATAATCTGGGTGGGCGGAATCAACAAACCCTGGTGGTTGATGCATGTAGACTGTCTCAGATAACTGGCCATGAAGAAAAGCATTCTTCACATCAAGCTGATGAATAGGCCAATCACGTGTCACTGCAAGACTCAAGACAGTACGAATAGTAGCCGGTTTGACGACCGGACTAAAGGTCTCATCAAAATCAATCCCCTGCTGTTGACTGCGACCATTCGCAACCAATCGAGCTTTATACCTGCTCAACGAGCCATCTGCATTAAACTTATGCTTGAAAAGCCACATAGATCGAACAATATTAACATTAGCTGGACGAGGCACAAGAGCCCACGTTCCGTTAGAAATCAAAGCATTATATTCATCTACCATAGCCTTATGCCAATTAGGGTCACGAAGAGCATGTAAATGAGAGCGAGGAATAGGCGAAGTAGTGGTGGCATGACAATTCATACGCGCAAGAGGTTTTGAAATTCCGGCTTTTGCACGGGTGACCATATGATGAGTATTGGTAGTTGGGGCGTTCCCATAAGCAGTAGCAGCAGGTGAGGTGATATGGGTATTCGGTGTTGAGCTTGGTGTAGTGGGCTCGTGAGTTGAAGATAAAGGAGGGACCGGAATTTGTTGGTGGGTTGCTGGAGTACGAGGGGTAAGGGGGTGGTGTGGGGATTGCGGTTGGGCTTGAGGCGATTGGGTAGGGCTCGTGTGAGTAGGAGATGGAGGCATGGCAGTTGGGGGATGTAATTGGTGATTGTTAGGATGAGTGGTTTGGGACGTATGGGTGTTGTGAGGGGGTAGCAAGAAATCGTAGGATGGGGGTGTGTCGGGCGTCATGGACCCAAAAGGGAATTGGTCTTCATCAAAGATGACATGTCGGGAGATTATGATTTTGTTGGTTGAAAGGTCAAGGCAACGGTACCCTCGATGTAGAGCCGGGTAACCAAGAAAGACACATGCTGTGGACCTAGGTTGAAGTTTATGATCAAAGGAAATGTGTGGATAACAAAGGCATCCAAACACTCGCAAATGATCATATGTGGGTGGTTTGTTATGAAGCTTAGTGAACGGTATCTCATTATTGATGGCAGTGGATGGAAGGATATTTAAAAGGTGAGCGGCCATGTTTAGGGCTTCTACCCAATATGATGGAGGTATGTGTGCTTGAAACAGTAAGGTGCGGGTAATGTTGTTAAGGGTGCGTAGCATACGTTCCGATTTCCCATTTTGTTGAGAGGTTTTGGGACAAGAAAACCGAAACTGCATGCCATTTTGGCGAAAAAGGTTGTGAAAGCGGGTATTATCATACTCACCTCCATGGTCACATTGCAAAGCCTTAATATCAACATTAAATTGTTTATTCACATATGCGCGAAAAGTAACAAAGGTATCGAACAAGTCGGATTTATGAAGCAAAGGATACACCCAAACATAATGCGAGAAGTGATCCAAAAAAATAGCATAATATTTAATGCCACTTTCACTTGAGATGGGGGATGTCCATAAATCAGAGTGAATAATATCAAATACAGACCCAACATTCGACTCGGAACTGTAAAAAGGAAGCTTAGTGTGTTTGCCTAATTGACAAGCATGACACAAAGCGGGCAACTTTGTTTTATTATATGAAATAAAATGAGAAGACTCTAAACGACGAAGCATATCTTCACTCGGGTGTCCAAGGCGTCTGTGCCACGTGGTGGGGCTCAATGAAAGCAAAGCAAAGGTTGTGGTAGAGGATGGTTGTTGAGTGACAGGGTATAGATCACCAGTACTATCACAGCGGAGAAGAAGCCGGCGGGTCTGGTAATCCTTCACAGAGAATCCATAAGCATCAAAATCAACAGACACATTATTGTCACGAGTGAATTGTCGAACCGAAATCAAATTTTTAATTATATTAGGTGTGACAAGAACATGATGAAGGTGAAGGGGTTTATGTGGTGTATGCAAAAGGCTATGGCCCGTGTGAGTCACGGGTATGGGTTGGCCGTTGCCAACAAATACAGATTTATACAAGCTTGGATTGCTAAAAGAAGTGAGCATACCTGTGTTCTCGGCTAGATGAGAGGACGCCCCAGTATCCATGTTCCAATTTGATTCTTGTAGAGTCATCGTTTGGAACGCTTGTGAAGACGAGTATGGATGGGCCTGCTGGATTGGTATTTGGGCCGGCTGGGGTTGCACTTGGGCCGGCTGAATTGGCACAGAAGACACCAAATTAGCTTGAGGGTGTGTCATGTATGATGCGGGCTGAGCAGGTGATGGACAATAGTGTCCAAGTCCAGACTGAAGATAAACATAACCCAAATTGTTGGGTTGGGCCGAGTATAGGGGTATAGGGTGTGAAATGGATTCGGCCATGTTGGACTGTTGGAAGTTAACAAAGCCCATGTTGGGTGTAAATGGATATGATCCATTAAAGTAGCTTGATAATGCAACATTATATTGATTGGTAACACCTTGAGACGTGTGAACAGCAGGTAGACCAATTGTGTTATTATAACTTGTCATGATGTGCGCTTAGAAGAAAAGTAATACGGCAACAATTAAGCATGCAATATGAAAAGGAAATAATGCAAGCAAATGATAGCAGCAGCAGGCAAGCAAAGACAGAAAAAAATGCAACGGCAGATTTAAGGATTTAGGGGCGTGTATTTTTTTGAAGTGTTTAGGGTTGGCTCTGATTACCATATTAGAATATGATAATTCACCATTGAAGGCTAATTGATTTGCTTGCCTTCAATTGATAACAACTATCCTATATATAGGATATAAGAGAACATTCTAGAATCGTTACCATGGGCTTGAGCCCAATACAAATTAATGACTAATAAATACTAATAAATGTCTTGACTTGACTTGGATGATGATTATTGACTCTTGACTTTTATTGTTGAACGTTGACTTGATTTATACAAGGCTAATACATGTGATTTATCGAAATAACATGCAAATCTTTTACAATTCGTACATGCAGGTTCAGTTCTTGTGTGGATCTTTAGGTTCACAATTTCATCTGTGGCCAAACTGAAATGACTGAAATGCCTTAACCGAATAAAAACGAAAAAAATTCTTAAATATTTTCTTTATTTTCACGTGAATTTGTTTTTGCACTTCCGATGTTATAGTCATTGTGTTTGCGACTAGAATAACCGCATGGTCACTTTGCAATGTACTATCACGTGTTTATATCTTGTGGATAAAGTAACTCAGAAGCTAAATGATTAAAAGAACAAGAGCTTATAAACACATAACATATAATAGCTACATAAAAGTCCATGCGTAAATTAAACCACATAATCACAGCAATTAAAACATTTCCAAACATATTTTGCATCATTTTCATCCCAAGAAAACATAGTAAAAATGGACTATGAAACACACCTGATTGCTCACTTACATGACAAGAATCTTGCACACAATCAATATCAAAACAAAACACAAGTTTACACTCGTATGCTAAAAATGCCCCAGCCCAGTAACAATATATTATGTACTTCTAAACCTTATACTAAGTTTATAATCCTTTAGATACATCTCCCACGTCATTTTCGTACCCTATATGACCTTATTCATTAACTTCCACTTTTACAGTTTCTGGCTGAATTTTGTAGTCACTTCATAACCACAAATAAAATACTAAAACACCTAATTGATGATTCTACTTACATCCCATATCTCCCCAATAGGTTGTGAGCTAATGTGATTTTTTAAGGAAAATAATACTAAGTGGAACTATTTTATAAAAATTCCTCTTTACAAAGTACTCAGATTCGGATTTGAACGCATGCCAAAAAGTTTGACGTCCTTAAAAATACTTAGAAAAATTTTTATCGCTAGCCCTTCGAACAGGAGTTAATAGACACCTAAAATATAACCCATGATTTTTTGCTAACCCCAATTTCAACTTTAAGTAGGGATTTTACTCCCTGAAATCAGACCCAAATCTGACCCGAACTTACTGTTTCAACAACTTTTCTTGCAAAAATTATTTGACTAACTTCCCGACCTCAAAACCTTTCGGAGCCGGACTTTTAGAAACTAGACTCTCTGAATTTAATTTTAGGCTCAAGAAAATTAATGATTGCTATTTTTATGACTAAGTTATGATCCTCGCAAGATGACCCAAAGAATCTGCCCAGTTTTTAGTTCCGAATTTACAATAATTAAACCTAATTAACATACCCAAAACCCTATTTATTATCCCTAAAACGATTTTGTAAATGAACAATGTTTAGCTAATAAAGGACGTAAAACAAACATGAAAAGTGAATTTAACAAGCCAAGTGATTTGGTGAGACCTATTTTTGTTTACTTTTGACTAAATAACCCAGTTTTGCAAGCTAAATTAAAACAAACCCATGTCTGCAAAGAATTTTGAAAAGCACACCATATGATATGTGCATGTATGTGAGTATGTCATGTTAGCAATAAAGTGTAACCTGTTCGAACAAGTACTACCAGATTGATTTCTTTTAACCAACTAGGCTAGCTCAGTTGGCCACCAAGGGTGTCCTTGGGGAGGTTGTTACCACATGCGAGAGGTCTCAAGTTCGAGTCTCTCCGTGGGGGTTTTCCTTCAAGGTGGGAATCTGTGGGGTTCTGCCCTATAGATGCGTCGATTCGAGGCTGGCAGGGACTACCTTCTGGGTATGTACTGTGGAATCGAATCACTAATTATTATTCGAGGCTGGCAGGGACTACCTTCTGGGTAAGTATTGTGGAATCGAATACCTAACTTAGTAACTGTACTAACTCGCTGTTCAAAAAAAAGAGGGGAGGAGAAGACTAGATTTTGTATTTATAGGCTACACCTAGTTTCCAAATCCTTATCTAATACTAATTTGTTTTCAACTAAAACTCTTTTTTTTCTCCCTTTTTTTCCTTAATCGACCGGTCAAACACCCCTTTTTATTTTTATTTTATATTTTTTTTAATTATTATTATTTACACAAAAACCCTTAACTTTTGATATTTTTATAAAAACCTTTTATTTATTTAAAAAAACCTTTTAAATTAAAACTAAATTAAATAACTATAAATTAAATTCATTTCTAAACAAAAAAATTTTCCTAACTTATTACTACTAAAATCCACCTAACTAAATTTCTAAACTAAATTTTCTACTCACACGAACTCTTATTATTTAAATGCGTAAATACATAATACGTACACATAAAATACATACACACATAAAATTCTACCATCATTTTCATTGTCACTAAAATGTGAACAAAATAAAATATCCATAACAACCATAACTTCAATCATCATGAGACGATCACGCTCAATAGATTGGTAACCAACTCACATAAAATCATATAACCACATAATTACCATAACACATAATGAAACTCAAGTTAATGCTAACAGTTGACTAACCTGCTCAAAGCACAGTTGTCACAGTATCCCATCCTTAGGGAAATCTCATCCCTAGATTTAACTAATAGGTTCAACATCATCATCAACAAACAATCGGGAAACACTTAGCTTTCATATGGTCCTCACGTTCCCACGTGAACTTAGGGCCACGCTTTGAATCTCGTCTAACTTTCACAATCGGAAACCCACTGCTCACAACTTCGCTTGCCCATACAAGGGTACAAATAGCAACATAACAACTCTAAGCAAAAATAAACATCCAACTACATGAACATCGCCAGTCATCGAGGAAACTCGTCAAAACCTTAAGTTGTGTAACAACGTCATTCATAACCTAACCCCGCAACTCATCAAACAAGAACTGTCTTGGAACCAAGTTATGAGTTGTTACAAAGCTCAACGTTTTTTGAAGAATCGGCTTGACTTCGAGTTTATTAAAAATTTAACATTAACCAAACCACCTCAGAACATTCAAGGGTGCATTAAAGTCTGTCAGTATCCATATGCGTCCAACTTTACTTAGTACTTCCAACTATAAGTTGCTCAATGAGTACGTGCATATTTTCATCCGTCCAATACTACTTTAAATTTGAAACACATCAAATATACTACTAAATTATTGAGACAATCTTAATCAATAGGCCATAGGACCGATCCCTTTAATGATCTCAAATGGTCTCACATATCTTGGTGCTAACATTTCTTTCTTTTCAAAATGCACTACATCTTTCCAAAACGACACTTCCAACATCACTTTATCACCAACTTCCACTCTAAATGCCGCTTTGAGCTTCTCCTTGATCAAGACTACCTTGTCGGTTGTCTCTTGTACCAACTCGAACCCAAATCAACTACTTCTCCAATTTCAGCCTACCGAATGGGCGACCTACATTTCCTTCCATACAGTGCTTCAAACGGAGCACATCGAATACTCGAATGATATTGTTATTATAAGAAAATTTAGCTAATGGTAGGTGAACATCCCAATTGCCACCAAAATCTATCACACATGCCCTTAACATATCCTTCAAAGTCTGAATCGTACGTTCACTTTGTCCATTCATTTGAGGATGATAAGTTGTACCCATATCCAATCACGTCCCTAAAGCCTTTTGTAATGTTTGCCAGAAACGTGATGTAAAACGTCCATCTCGATCTGAAATAATTGGCACGGGAACTTCGTGTCGAGCGACTATCTCATTGATGTACGATTTTGCCAGTCTCTTAGTACTATAATCCTCCCGCATTGCCAGAAAATAAGCCGACTTAGTCAGCCTGTCGACTATTACCCAATCGTATCATGCCCACTCTTCGTCTTAGGTAGCTTGGTGATAAAATCCCTAGTGATCTTATCCCACTTCCATTCGGGTATCTCGGGTTATTTCAATAAACCCGAAGGCCTTTGATGCTCAGCCTTCACATTCGAACAAGTTAAGCCTTTGCTAATATACGTAGCAATATCCTTCTTCATACATGGCCACCATACATACCTCTAAGGTCATAGTACGTCTTATCCGTTCCCAGATGTACCAAATGCCTCGATGCATGAGCCTCATCCATAATTAATGTCCTTACATTATCTATTAATGGAACCCATATAAAATTCATACCTCCATCTTTCTTCCTTTCTATTAGTTGGTCCATGTCACGCAGCATTTCTGCTGTCACGTTCTCTACCTTGGACACCTCACCTAGAGCAGCCAATATCTTGTCCTTAACACTTGACTAATATTCATGGACCTTGCGCGTACTTGTCTTGGTTTCACTCTCTCCTTTCTACTTAACGCATCAGCTACTACATTCGCCTTTCTCGGTTGGTAGCGAATCTCACACTCATAGTCACTAAATAATTCAATCCACCTCCTTTGACGCATATTCAACTCCTTCTGTTTGAATATGTGTTGAAGACTCTTATGATCCGTATAGATGACACTCTTCGTTCCATACAAATAACGCCTCCAAGTCTTAAGAGCAAACACTAATGTTCCCAATTCTAGGTCGTGTGTTGTAAAACTCTTCTCATGGATCTTCAATTGTCGTGATGCATAGGCGATTACCTTGCCTTTTTGCATGAGTACACAACCTAATCTTTGATTCGACGCGTCGCAGTAAACTACAAAATCTTTGGATCCATCAGGCAATGACAATATTGGTGCATTTCACAAATTGCCTTTCAACGTCTGAAAAGCTTCCTCTTATTCCTTGACCCACTCCTATTTCTGATTCTTTTGAGTCAGCTAGTCCAACTCTCGATAGTCTATGCACATTTGAAATGAACCGTCCTTTTTCTTGACAACACAGGTGCTCCCCATAGAGAGTGACTTGATCGAATAAAACGTATATCAAACGAATCCTAAGGGTTACGAACTATCGAATAGGGTAGCAAACGAATATCGAATCAAAGGCTAGAAAACATCTAAGGGATTTCACATATGGAAATAGATGCGGATCAAATGTAATAAGAATCCTTAAAAGAAGGGATATAATATATGCACCGATAGAAAACGCAAACGAAAGAATCAACAAGCGTATCACGACAAAGTAAACACATATCGAATAACAATACGTATCAAGATTGATAAATGAAAAGATAGGATTCTTATACCAATAATCAACTTTACTCGAAAGAACCAACTAAATAATGTTTTTATAAAAATCAATTTAAAGAAAGTCGTTTTAATTATAAAAAAAATCGTCTTAAATATAATCTTTATAAAATTCATTTTAATCATGGTTGTCATAAAATCCAGAGACAGATATTTAACAGTGTATCGTATCTTACCCATATAAATTACTTTAAACATCATTTTTATAATTATAAATTTTATCAAAAACAAGCATAAAAAATATTATCATATCTTATTCATAAATATTATCTAAAAAAAATAGTTTTGTCAGTCAACCAATTATCATATTGTTTCAAAATTTATTGTAAACATAGTTTCTAAAAAAACAATGAAGAGACATTTCCATAAAAGTGTTGTATTCATAAAATCATTTCAAAATAGTTTTCACCAAACACCATCAAGATATACTTCAAAAGGTTTTCATAATACGACATTAATATAAAATATGTTACTCAAACAAGGACATCGTAATACCAAAAGAGATTGTAAAATACCGTAAAGACTAACACAATTTTATTGTTTGAAAGCGAAAGAAAGTACCATGAACCATCTAGTCAAAATAACAGTGAAGCGAACATGCACAAGAGAAATTCATACGAAGATATTACGAACCAAAAGAAGAACGTAAAGACTTATCCGTACTTACGATCAAAAGAAAAACCATAGAAAAACGTCGGTACTAACATGTTACGAAACCAAAGGATATATAAAGAACGGAGTAATGATATGCACTAATATTTTAGGATCAATTAGTGCTTAAAAGAAAATTTTGATACTCATACGAGTAATCAATACAACGAAAGAACCAATGGAACGTACCAATATCCAAAGAAGCAGATCCGAACAACCAATATTCATCAAGACGCCGAATAGAAAAGTTTAATCATCCATACCGTCATGGTACAAACAAGGAATGCTAAAATAAGGGTTATATATATCCGAGGGAATAATCAAGCAGACGAATAAACTCAATAATCGTAATAATAGCATTAACGGGTATCCGGGGTATCCGATAGATAGAAGGAAAACTTACTAACTTCATAACTATACATAATACAACCGCACATAATATAACACCTTACACTACCAACTAACAAGCAAACACCGATCAATGCAATCCTGGTCACAAGTCTACTTGTGTGATGCCTTTATAATTATATTGGTCACCATAATTATAATTGCATCCTTTCACACGTATAATTACTTCCAAGACTACACCTCTCAATGATAACGCACATATAAGCACATATACCACATTGCACATCTTAAACCACTCCAATATAACACAGAAAAGATGCTCCATCAAAGAAATACTTACTTATATAAAAATAAAATCGAAACCCCATAAAGGAACGAAAGTCTCGCAGCGCCTCCAAAATACAAAATATCCAAAAGTAATAATCAATAGCATCGTGACGAGGTAAAAGACGGAATAAACTTATGATGAGCCTCGCTTGGGTTTGACTTTGCCTTCGCAAAATTCACCCGACTTCGCGGGTCCATGCCTACTACGAGCATTCGACAAGCGATAAACTGTCCTATCTCCTTTAGTTCCATAAGAGGCTCCTTCTCAATTGGCTCCTCTTTTGGATCTCTATAGAACTTAAGTCCAATTGGGAAAATGATTCCCCAACAAAACTTCTTACGGATAAAGGAGACATAACTATAAATAGTAAGGAATTAATATATACCATATTAGATAATAGTAGACAAAATAGCTAAATAAAAGTTAGACAAAATAAGGTAATAAAAGCTATATAATTAGGGGAAAGTATAACGGTTATAATACTAAACAATTATGCTCTAAAATGCATCTATATGAAGGACTCCTAGGTTATAGTCTAGGCTCAACCACCTACTTCTCTATAACCAAAGGCTTTGATACCAATCTGTCACACCCCGCCAAGGCGGAAACACGAGGCGTAACTTCATGGATATCATCACAACACAATGGTGTCAACAATAGAGATCCACTATATGCATAACTAAATATAAAAGACACGATGTGCCATGACAATACCGAAAACAAAGAAACTGCATCTTATATTAATGAAAAAGGGGTCTCATCAACAAAAAGACAATGTCTCGCAAACCTATAAAAACTAATAACATTCAAGAATTCACGCAAACAAATACTAGACGAAATCAAATGAGAACTTCCAATGCCAGCCTAATGGTCTCTCTAGCCACTTTTATTAACTTCAACACCTTCATAATGCTCACCTAAAAATGATGCTTAAAACGTCAACACAACGGTTGGTGAGAGTCATAGGTTTACAACATACAATTCAAACTTTAAATAAATTACTGTGATTAATAAAAACAAAACATGGCAGGACAGTTAAGCTAACTATTATACAAGCTAACATGCATACGTACAAAACAAAAATAACTGGGACGGGTTGGTATCAAAGTCCACAACATTGGTAGGAACGTTACCCCCGATCCAAACCACAAAATTCATCATATAGTAATGGAGAGGAATGCTATCCCCAATCCCAGACTCTTGGTACCGTATCTACGCAATATCATACCCACACAAAGTAGGTGAAACCTCATACCTACAAAGTAGGCGAAAACCAATACAACATCATACAACATGCAGCACATAACATATAATAGCTACATAAAAGTCCATGCGTAAATTA
This sequence comes from Tanacetum coccineum, assembly GCA_026074375.1. NCBI lineage: Eukaryota > Viridiplantae > Streptophyta > Magnoliopsida > Asterales > Asteraceae > Tanacetum > Tanacetum coccineum. The sequence goes on from BQNB010008441.1 coordinate 88,123, forward strand.
AACCACATAATCACAACAATTAAAACATTTCAAAACATATTTTGCATCATTTCTATCCCAAAGAAAACATAGTAAAAATGGGACTATGAAACTCATCTGATGCTCAGCTTACTTGACAAGATCGTGCACACAATCTAATCATAACAAAACACGAGTTACACTCGGTTAGGATAAATGTCCAAGCCAATGTAACAATCATATGATGGACTTCTAAACCTTATACTAAGTTTATAATCCTTTAGATACATCTCCCACATCATTATACCCTATATGACTTTATTCATTAACTTTTACTTTTACAGTTGTTGGTTGAATTTTGTAGTCACTTCATGACCACAAATAAAATACTAAAACACCTAATTGATGATTGTCCTTACATCTCATAGCTCCTCAATGAGTTGTGAGCTACTGTGATTTTTTAGGAAAAATAATACTAAGTGGAACTATTTTATAAAAATTCCTATTTACAAAGTACTCAGATTCGGATCTGAACGCACACCAAAAAGTTTGACGTCCTTAAAAATACTTAGAAAAATTTTTATCGCTACCCCTTTGAAATTTAAGTAGGGGTTTTACTCCCCGAAATCAGACCCAAATCTGACCCGAACTTACCGTTTCAACAACTTTTCTTGCGAAAATTATTTGACTAATTTTCCGACCTCAAAACCTTTCGGGGCCAGACTTTTTGGAAACTAGACTCTCTGAATTTAATTTTAGGCTCAAGAAAATTGACGATTGCTATTTTTATGACCAAGTTATGATCCTCGCAAGATGACCCAAAGAATCTGCCCAGTTTTTAGTTCCGAATTTACAATAATTAAACCTAATTAACATACCTAAAACCCTATTTATTATCCCTAAAACGATTTTTGATGATCAAAACCCACTAATTACATAATATTCTTATACCCTATCCATTCCATCAATAATTGTTACAAGCTTTAAAAGAATTAAACAAGAACGGGATTGAAGATCATACATAAACCTTTTTCTTGATTACCCTTGAATCACCACCCTAATTCTTGATTAAAAAAAAATTCTTCTTGATGGTACGGTCGAACAAAACAAAAGGGGAGGAGAAGACTAGATTTTGTATTTATAGGCCACACCTAGTTTTCAAATCCTTATCTAATACTAATTTGTTTCTAACTAAAACTCTTTTTTTTCTCCATTTTTTTTCCTTAACCGACCGGTCAAACACCCTTTTTTATTTTTATTTTTTATTTTTTTTAATTATTATTATTTACACAAAAACCCTTAACTTTTGTTATTTTTATAAAAACCTTTTATTTATTTTAGAAAACCTTTTAAATTAAAACTAAATTAAATATCTATAAATTAAATTCATTTCTAAACAAATTTTATTTTTTTCTAACTTATTACTACTAAAGTCCACCTAACTAAATTTCTAAACTAAATTTTCCACTCACACGAACTCCTATTATTTAAATACGTAAATACATAATACGTACACATAAAATACATACACACATAAAATTCTACCATCATTTTCATTGTCACTAAAATGTGAACAAAATGAAATATCCATAACAACTATAACTTCAATCATCATGAGACGATCACGCTCAATAGATTGGTAACCAACTCACCTAAAATCATATAACCACATAATTACCATAACACATAATGAAACTCAAGTTAATGCTAACAGTTGACTAACCTGCTCAAAGCACAGTGGTCACATAAATATATGTGCATGAGGGTTCGGTCATGACAATGTAAGTAACCAAATAATGAAAATGTAATTTTTTTTCCTGTTGATTGCTTTTTATCCTCTTGCATAGTGGTTCAACCAAGTA